>QXCR01000190.1:0-49545 GCA_004380135.1 Stemphylium vesicarium
ATAGTATTAGTAATAGCGGAAGATAGGAACTAGAGTTAAAAGTATATCTATTAGATATAAAGGGGGGAGTTAGACACCGAGGTATTGTCGCTGTCTACTCGTTATTATATACAAATGCTAGGTTATCTAGAATATTCTATCTTACTAATAGATAACCTAGATATACGTAATTTCTACGTCATAGATTACGTATACAAGAACGTAATAGCTACAGTAGTGCTATTCTAGCTAAAAGAGTACTAGTGCTTACTTAAGCTTACTAAGGCTTACTTAAGCTTAATTAAGCTTACATTCTAACAATGCTAAGATCTATAAAACACTAGTAGTTATTTCTTAGTTTTTAAGAAATAGAATTCCTCTTTTTAAGTATCCTACTTATAGCCCTAATCTAAATCCTATAGAAAACGTTTAGAGCTTACTTAAGAATAGGCTAGTAAGAAGGCCTAGTGCCTCTTTAGGCCTAGGTGCTAGTATAAAAGTAGTAAATCTATTTAAAAAAGCAATTTTAGAAGAGCGGGAGTAAATACCGCAAGAAGTAATAGATAACTATATTAGGTCTTTACCTAGACGTTATAAGGCAGTTAAAGTAGCTAAAGGCTAGTATACTAAGTACTAGTTATTAGATCTAGCTAGTTTAATATACTAAAAGCTTAAAAAATAACTTTTTAATCTAACTACTATAGGAATAGGTAGAATAACTAAATTAAGATGTATCATAGAACTGTCTACATAACAATCTATTAGATTTTAATAAAAATCAATGCTCTAAATAAAAAGTTGTAGCTATAAAAGAAGAGAGCTTTTAAGTATACTCTAGCACTGCTAAGAATACGCTAGTTAGAGCTTACTAAGCAGCTACTTAGAGATACCTACTAAATGAAGATGTTCTTAGCTTTCTACAATACTAAAAATTATAGTTATAGTTAGTCTAGTTATCTAGATATAGAGCTTTAAAAAAAGCTACCTTTTTTTTTTACTCTTTCTTTTTGTCACCCTACTGTATTATAATATTATCCTTATTCTACCTAATATCTCTAATAGCTACTATTACTTAGATACTACTATTATATACTAGCGCCTAATAGTTAGTCTTAGCGTAATATTGATTACGTAATCTACGCGCCCCGCGCTAATTATTATCCTTCGTTTCGTGCGACTATTGGCTGCCAACATCGCATCCTTCGTCCGGGAGAGGCCTTTGCTTGTTATCTGTAACATTCCTCCCCCCACTTTCTTCCAAGAAAACCGATGCCAAATGGTACGCCCGGAGCGAGATCCACAACATCCCAGCCAGTAAAATGCACAACAGGTGTCTCAGCACCCGCAGCACCCAGTGGTACGGTGATTATTGGCGATCCGACAAGCGCAGGGATTTCATAAGCGATCGTGGTAGGAAGGACAATGGCATCAAGTTGATGACGCTCGAGAGCTCCAAGCACTCCGCCCTCGCCACCAAACAGCAAGTTTTCCTGGGAGTGTTTGGCAAAATTGTGGCCCTGATTGTGGAGTTCTTGATCGAGAGCAATGTCCCAGCTGTGTGTGTTTCGTCGTGGATATTCTTCAGCCGCGCAACTACGTGTAAATTCTCGCAGACCAGCGAGGTCACGTATTTGGTGTGGATTATGCTCGAGATTTTCGAAGAACTGAGAGATGTTGCTGGCGAATTCTGCGCGCGTTACAAGGTTGCATGGTCGCCCTTTCCAAGCCGTGTAGGCTGTGAAGTCGGCATTGTCGATTATTGTGGCGCCTGCGCTGCTCATGAGCGCCATTGCTTCGTCGAAAGCGGGCAGTACGTGTTTTACTGAGTCTGATTCTGCATCGAGAACATTACGTGCTATCCCAATGCGCTTGCCGCGCAGCCCGTTATCCTACAGGACGCAGAGTATTTAGGAACCCCGTTGAGTGGCGATGACAGAGTGTATGCATCCATTGGATCCGGCCCGGCAATGATCTCGAGGAGTCTCGCAGCATCTTCTACGGTCCTCGTCATCGGGCCAACAGTGTCCTGACGTTCGCTGACAGGAACGACAATGTATCGGGATGTCAACCCTACGGTGGGTTTGATGCCTACAATGTTGTTTCTCTCGCATGGACTGACTATACTTCCAGATGTCTGAAGCTCCCGTCTAGCGTTAACAAAAATCTTTTCCGATCATGCTTGAATGGAAGCAAAGCTGAGAGTTGACCGATGCACATACCTCCGTACCGATAGCCGCCCACGCAAGCCCAAGATCAACGGCCGTAGCATTTCCCCCTGAACTCCCACCGGGACACTGCTTTGGATAGTAGGCTGCGTAGCCCTGCCCGGAAATTGCGTTCCAGGACTTGGTCGAGTTGGTCGAGCGCAGCATTGACCACTCTGACAAACTCGTCTTGCCCACTATGATGAGGCCATGAGCACGAAGTTCTTCGACAATGCTAGAATCAGCGCGAAGTTTTGCGTTCAAAAGAGCATAGGAGCCGGATGAGAGGGATGTGAGCTGGGGACTCAAAGTGTGGGAGCGCTTTGGGGAGGAACGAACAATGGGTTTGCATGCGATCGCGGGTGCCGATGTTGCCTTTAAGAAGGACAGGGATCCCATGAAGGGGGCTGTAATGTTCATGTCGGCACGGTGCTTCTTTAGGGTCATTTTGGACCGTGCTCTTCTTACCCTCGGAGTGCACCTCTCGCTCTCTCCTCGTCTAGACCTGCAGCAATCGATATCGCATCTGGGTTGGTTTCGATAACTGCGTTCAGCGCATTGTTCACATCCTCTATGCGCTTTAAGTATGCCTGGCACAAGTATCAATTCGAGAGACCGGACTAGCAGCTGAGAGAAGCATACCACGACGAGATCCACGCTCGTGAAACGAGAATTGGACAAGCCGCTTACTAGCTCTTCTGATGTAGCGTTGAATAGAGAAGGTATTTTAGCCCCTTTCTTAGAAGACTTGCAAGCATGCTTCATCTTAACTTACTCGTGTGATAAAGTAGATAAGAAGTGCAAGTATAAAATTGCAAAGCTAGGGATACTAAGGCTTTATATAGAAGGCGCACTACTGTAAGGCGCACGGCCCGCCACCTAAGATAGACTAGTGTAGTAGAGTTTCGTAGGTGCCACCCGCGCAACAAGTGCGGGCCGGCGGGGTAAACTAGGCCATTCCTTTCGATGAAAGCGCGACTTTCAAGCTTCATCCTTGACACATGTGGGCGCAGCGGGCCGTTTCGCTCCCAGAGCGACGTGCAATAGGGATACTGCCCCAGCGCTGCCAACTCGGTGCGCATACGAAGGCCATGCTGCTGCTGCTGTGTGGGTAGTGAGGGGTGACAGCAGCTGGCTGTGGCTGGCTAACGGGCGGGCCGAGCCTTACTGGCTATGGCCGCGACGGTAGCCCCGCCTACGTCTCTTTGGTTACCCCTCGCCGCCGATCACATGCCTGCCTGCATCTGTATGCAACGCCGCAATCTATGACTGGAATGATGTTTAGGCCACTTGTACGAACAACGCCAGTTATACCGCGAGCCGCTAGCTTTAAGGCAATAGTTTCCACCTCTACTAGGATTAGTCTCAGCACCTGAACGTTGGGGGCGGTGAATGTACGATCCATCTGCTCATCAAAATCGGCCCCAGCAGTACGGAGAGATATCGTCAAGTACCTCGGGCAGATTATGGACTAATACTATCAGGCTACATGATGAACGATCAAACTCTTGGAGTGCAACACGGTCATTGAGTCAACAGGGCCGCGACTTAGCTCCTCGCGCGAGCAGTCAGTTTCATGCGCACATGATGATAACTACTAATTCACTATCCCATTCCAAAGCCCACCAATACAATGAGCCAACATTCCACAATAACTTTGGTCAACTAGTAACACAAAATCGATACACCGGGCTGTTGCTGTGGCGAACACTCAACACAAGCGCTATCCGCATTTTTATTGAATTTCCGACAATGGCCGCGAAAATTATCACCATTAATGCACTTGTTGCCATCCGCACAGCCCAACTAAAACTGCGGTTAGCAAACCTCGTCACGGTCTCGATAACGTCATGTGAATCCTAACTTACATAAGTGCCCACCCAACGGACTTTGTCGGTCTGAATTCAGTTCAAGGAATTATGCGGTTGAAAGGATAATGGCGCTGTAGGTAGGGGCAAAGCATTAGTGTATGTTCTAACACACGCAAAGAGATGGAATCAGGTTGTCTACTTACCCCATACAAAAGGATTCGAGCATGTGTCGTTTGCTACATCCGTGGTAGCTTTCAGATCGATGCCTTGGTTGGTACCTGTCTGGCAGGCACAGAAGGTTTGTAGGTCGCCGTGGACAAAGCTGGAATTCTCTTAGCGTGTTGTCCTTACGGTTGGTATCCAAAGCTTGAGAATTGATGACTCACCGAACTAAAGCGATCGCGAGAGCGAAGTTGATGATAAATCTCGCCATAGTCTTGAAAACGATCAAAGTGAAGGATTGGCTCAAAAGAATCGTTGTTCTGTAAAAGGGAATGCGAAGACCGCTACTTATGCGTCTTAATAAATGCGGCGCGGGTGAACTACGTGAAGGCCGGATTCCCGTGGGCGTTGTTTCAACTCGTAAGATCTAGATTCACCCCAAGTGCTTACAGCAATGTGTAAGATCCGAGCTTAAGCCAGCTAGTAATCTCGGGGATCTCAGATTATAATCGGATTGTACTCGATGTACAACTCTAAAGTGGACCGCCTTTTACTCTTAATGTAGGTACGATTACGATCACATATAGCCCACGCTGGCTCTTGATGTACGAAAGGCTGGACTAGTGCTTATCCAAGAAGGTAAGATGTTAGCGTGAATTGGGAAGTAAGCATGGAGATGGAAAGCTTAATCGCGATAGGGTAGATCGCCTTGCTCGTTTATTCTAAGCAATATCGAGAGGCTATCATATGTGCCGAAGGGAATGACCTTGTACCCGAATACTCCTTTAGTGTACGAAAGGTAATTACGGGTTCTTCGCGCGACATGATACGAATAGAATGGAAGGCCGCTTACACATGGCCATGAGGTAGGCTTGCTAGACTAAGCCGGCATTTGTCGCTTCACTAATGTAGCAGACTACGACCACTGCCCCGGACAGATACCAGCGCGACAAGCCCTGTCCATTCCACTACAAAGCATACCTTAGCCCCGCGTACAAAAGACATCAACCCATAACGTCCCAGTTTCTACCACCTTCCACCTTCCACACAACACAAGCCATAACCGCAAAGATGCATATAAGTCTCGGCGTCACCTTCCTCTGTCTCTCAATCATGGTGCAAAGCTTCCCAACCTCATCCCCAGATCTCATTAGCGACGCAGCTCCCCAGGTGCTAGATCTAGCCATTCGACCTCCATCCACAGACTTGGAAATCTTGTAAGCGCCTTCTTTCGCTTATTCTTTCCCTCTGCTAACTCACGCAACGCAATCACACCCCTACCGCCCAGCTCTCACCTCGGCCAAGGACCCAACTGGATGGACTACGGCCTGTTCGCCTGCAATGAAGCCCTCACCGCGCTAAAATGCGTCGTCACACTCAAGGGGGTCCAGCGGTTGGAAAACGTCTGCAGATTGTACGCCACCAACAAGAACTACGAAAAGGACGTTCAGATCCGGGTGCAGAAGGGGAAATGGGCCCAAGGAGACGATTATGGTGAACGCTGCTACGTGTAGCGCGCAGATGAATATGGTTAATGTGTTTTATGGGGATCAGTTTCGGTTGGAGGTGCAGCATCAGTAGTCGTGGTTGTGGAAATGTTTTTTGTTTGATGTATTACTGTTACGTGTATGTGATGCTAAAGCTCTCTGTAACAATGGTATCGTAATCGCGCTCCTTGGTCGCATCGCCAAAGATATGCAGCGCTTTGACGAGGAACTTGTATGTGCCGGGCGGCGCAAACTCGCCATCTGCCATCTGTCCATTCCAGTCCCACCAAGACAGCCCACGCGGCACGTAACTAGTCGGGAAGTCTCGCATGCTGCCTAGAGATTCAGACGCGTTGTTGGCATCTGCGGGCAGGATCTGGATATCGAGCAAGGGGGTTCCGAGTGCGAAGTCAGTCTGGGCCTCTGGCAGCGACGCTGTGGCGTTGGACGCTGTGTTTTGCGAGATGGTGAAGGAGACGTTCGCGGGGAGAGGGCTAGCAGACATGTCATCGCTCCTCGTGAGGTAAGTGTTGTTGGTGTCAAGCACGGTGGCTTCGCGCATGCTGCCCACGACGCCGAGGTAGGGAAGGCTTAGAGAGTCGCCGTCGGTGCCGTTGAGCGTGATGTAGCCGCTGAAAACAGGGAGACGGGTCGCATCGAGCGCGGGCGGTGAAACGCGGACGCTGATCGAGACGTCGCTGCTGGCGGGGATGGTGACCTTGTCCTTGCTGAAGGAGAGTTCAGCACCCTGGGTAACGAGCTCATTGGGAAAATTCATTGGACGGATGCCGCCCTCTTCAAGAGTGTATCCGGATGCAGCAATCATATTGGCAATGCTGTATGTGACGTCCTCGGTACCAGTGTTCGCGATAGTGAAGTTCGTGGTCTCAATTCGGTTGTCGGTGTCGTTGAAAGAGATGCTAGACACACTCAAGACCGTATTTGTGTATGCGGCGTCGTAGGCCTGGAGGAGACCACCGCCTTGCTGAGGGACGGGAGCAAGATAATCGTACGTGGTATTACCACCATCATTGAACAAATTCGGGTTTGAAGTCGCAGAGAGGACGCTCTCAAGCACTTTAGGGTCGAATGTACCGCGGACCTCTGCGACTAATGCGGTGATGGCGGCCGCAAGTGGGGTTGCCATGGAGGTACCAGAGAGCACAGCATAGCTACCAAGAGCACGCGGCCAAGTGGAGAGGATCATTCCACCCGGTGCTGCGATCTGCGGCTTGACCTCAATCTCGAATGTCGGGCCCCATGGTGTGGTGGTGCTGAGGAATCCACCGGTGGCTGAATTGGGCGCTGAAACAACGAATATCGGAGCAATGGCGGGATCCAAGATATTGATGGTAACGGTGACCCCGGCCGCCAGATCAGCAACCCACTCTTCACCCGTCTCGCGGGGCACCATACCTATGCCCAAGATGCCATCAACTTCTTCAACAGAAACGCCATTCACTGTTCCGGCATTGCTGTAGAGCATGACATATCTAGCTCCGGCATTTACAGCATGGGTGGCCTTCTGGACGAAGGTGCAGGTCCCTCTGCGAACTAGGACAATGTATCCAGAGAGATCGGGAGTGTCAGCCGGGTATGGATCACAACCGTTTGCAGGGTCGGTCGGATCATTGTTGATGTTCCACAATGGAAGACTGATGTTGCCCCAGTTGGCAGGGGAGCCGCCAGCCCATCCGAAAGATTGGGGTGGCGGCGAGTCGGTTGACGAGTTGCCCGTGGTGTATGTTGCGTTCATTAAGACTTGAGGGATCAGGATGTTGTCAACGGCAGCAACTGCTGTTACACCCTTTCCGTTCGACGCCGTGCTGGTATAGAATAGGCCTTCGGCACCGTCATTAGTAGCCGAGAGAAGACATGGTACGCCTTGCTCGACGATGCGCGAGACAGCAACGGCCCAAGGGTCTTCCCTCCAACCTGAAGGGTAACCCATTGAACAAGTGATGATATCGCTGCCGTCTTCGAACGCTTGGTTGAATGCAGCGATTAGCACATCGTTGGCTATCCGACCAGTATTACATGTGTAGGTTCTGTATGCACCAAGGGTGACATCGGGAGCGGCGCCAGTGAAGCCCATGGGGTTGACTTGAGCGGCCACAATGCCAGCAATGTGAGTGCCGTGGCCTACGCACTCGTCCATTGGATCATCGTCCGGCACAGGCCTATTGGACCCGTCGTAGTCATCTCCCACCAAATCAGCTCCGTAGGAAACCAAGTATCCCTCACCAAAGCCACCACCCAGTGCAGGGTGGAGGTAGTCAACCCCCGAATCGATGACCGCAATCTTGGTGCCCTTTCCAGTGA
Organism: Stemphylium vesicarium; assembly: GCA_004380135.1. Classification (NCBI taxonomy): domain Eukaryota; kingdom Fungi; phylum Ascomycota; class Dothideomycetes; order Pleosporales; family Pleosporaceae; genus Stemphylium; species Stemphylium vesicarium. The sequence goes on from QXCR01000190.1 coordinate 7,966, forward strand.
TACCCTGAGCACGGAGCTTGTCGACCTGCGTCATGACATGAGTCGAGTATGTATCGCTTGTGCTTCCGCCCTCTTGTCGCTTCTGGAGCGCGGCCTGACCCGAGTTCCTATCCTGGCCTTTCCAGAGAAGTTCATTTTGAGGCCGAGATTGAGTGAGAATTGGCCAAATTTGCTTGACCATATCCATTTTTATAATCATCGCCGCGGCAGCATCCGCATTGGATACGTTCTGAAGCTGGAACGAGATGCCTTGGAAAAGCCTGTAATTGAGATCCATGCGGTGTTCAACGCCAATCTCTTCCATTCCGAGTGCGTTGTAAAAGGAAGCGGAGTCCTAGACGAATTAGTTGCGAACAAAGGAGTTGAGAATCTAGTCGTGTACATGGCTTTCCGCGAATTCGACAATGTAAGCACCTGCGACTATCTTTCCAGTGAGTTCTTTCGAGGAGGCCGCGGCGGAAAGGGAGATTGCGCTCCCCAGAATGGGAAGGAAGTAGCTCCAATGTACCATAGTGAGAAGTGCGGCGAAACGAAACGAAACGAAACAAAGAGCGACAAAAGTCCTAGGGATTTGGGCGAGACGGTAAAACTTAATCAGGGCAGTTGTGTTATGGTTATATATCCATGGAGCTGGCACAAGCGACACAGCGCGCTATGACGCCGATAAGGTCCGCACAGAATATAGCATACTAACTATACCTAGGGCGTTCTACATGCTTACACCCGGCTCGCAGAGTGTTAATCAAAAGAGCACGAGCGACACAGAACGGCCTCGGTGAGATATGTATACCTGAATCGAGACGGGAGGCCAGATAAGGGTTAGGGTAGCTTGGCAGGTCTTGGGATAAAGATGCAGCATGGGGGTTCGCGATGTCTCATATGCAGGTACCCCTAAATTCCCGACGAGACGGGACAAGCGAAAGGCAGAGGTCGAGACGAGAAGCACTACTATGTATGTAGAGGGTTGACCTGGCCCGTTCAAATGTCTAGTACTAGTGGCGGTGGGTGTGATCCATTCCGAAGAACGACGAGGTTTATCGGCGCCGATCCAATGATTACTAATCGAGTGTTGGGATTAGGTACACATGTATTTTTGCATTCGTGGCTAGGGTCGGATTCGCATTTGCGGAGTGACGGAGTGAACGAAAACCCCACCGCCCAAGTCAAGTCTAGATGCGACGAAGCTAATATGTCTTGGTAATTGTTTGACTCCGGGTCGGAAAAGAGGCGCAAGACTTGAGCTGCCCAAGGGCGTGGACCGCTGATTCGACGACGAAGATGGGTAGTGGAAAGCAAGAAAGACGTCCGACAAGTTCGACGGTTGTGCGCGCTACTCGAATCGCAGGGGAGCGCGCTCACAAATGAAACGGGCCGTGATTACGGATGCGCTCGGAAGTCCAAGGTTGTATTGTCTGTAGAGAGCTAACAACGCGCCGGCGCGGCCGAAGACGGGGCCATCACGGGTGTCTTCGAATGTAGGGGCGGGGTGCTGGTATGCACGTTCTTTGATAGTATCGCAGCGATACAATTACCATCTTGCGCATTCACGAGACGACGAGTTGAGCGCTTTCTTTGACTGAACCCCAGAATTCCGCCGGGTTCTCTGCCCACATCATGTTCTTGATCCACTCCCCGTCCATCCAGCCCTGAACGAAGCATGTGCCGACGAGTTGATACGTTCCGTCGTCTCTTTTGCGCAAAATCACCGGTACAGAGCATCCAGCTATGACAGCGAGGTGCCACGGTCTCGCATCGTCGATACCTTGATCAGCGATGTAAGCGGGTACCAAGCCCATGTATCCGTCTCGCGAGACAAATGGGCGGCGGCCGCGCAGGACGTGTTTGACGACGTGCCAGGCTTCCGTGGGCAGGTATCCCCCGACGTAATATCGAACGTGTCGGGAAAGTTTAGGCTGGCAGATGTACGGGTCGTGGGTCGGGATGTTTTCGGGGGCGCACTCAGCTCGAGGGGGCCATGCGGCAGTAGTGTCGCCGTGGAACATTGCGCAAGCAGCTCTGATTATATTCTTATATATGGGAAAAGGACGTGCTTGGAGAAGAAAGTATATCGCGCTGGTCCAGCAACGGAAACGCCAGTTTGCTTCGGGATTGAAGCGTAGAATTGTGGTACCATTGGGCATTGTCGTGACGTCTGAGAGTATGGTTTCGATCTGGTCCAAGATGATGCCTGTGCAATGCAGCAGTTCGTCTTCAAAGTGGAATAGCGGGCTGTCAAAAAGGTCGCGCGTCATGCCGCCGTCCGCTGAATACATCCTTCCCTGCTGATCGTCGACCGTCGACATGACTGTGAGGGGAACGGAGTCCTTGCGAACGAGACAGCTTGTCGTAGCGCATGTGCTCCAATCTGGTACCCACGAAGGGACCTGGTTGTAGAATGAATGGCTGCGACTTGTCACTTCGACCGCCCCGATGATGTCCAGCGTTTGTTGCTGCTTGATCCAGGCCTTGGCAAATTCGGTGTATACCTTCTCGTAGGGATTCCTGTATTCTGGCTTGTAGTCCAAGCCGATTTTATCTCGCGCGAGGTTCCATACGGAAAAGATCTTATCCCTGGGGTCTGTACATTCAAAGTCTCGAACCATCACGAGCGCTTCCAAGAAGCCGGGCGCTTTTCTGTCAATGTTAACGAATGACAGGCCGGCCCCTGTACCGTAACTTGTCAAATGACGGAAGTAGAAGAGCTTCCGTGAATAGGACAACATGTGAGTATCGATGTCCACCAACGAGGAATCTACATCTTCCATCTGTCCAGCAAGTGTATGGTTACGAGATATCATGTCTTGTAGCTTGTGTGCGGCTGATTCCAGGAGATCGAAGCTAATGATCTGGTGGCGCCCGAGTAGTATTGTCGGATTTGACGCGTATGCAACCTCCTACGCGTAATCATTAGCATATCAATGCTGATCATGAAGCCCTCAAGATTTTACCTGCAAGATCCAAGCTCGTCGAAAGTACTGTCTTGTCAACAATTTGTACAGGCCAGCGCATAGTCGTGCCAGACGATCAGGCTTCATAGTATTTCCGCCATCCCAAGGCCCAAAGTGGAACTCATTGAACTCGTTTTCCCGAACCCTTGGGTGCCCGTAGAGTTCGTCCATGAAATCGAGAACCGCTTTGGTGTCGTCAGTAGGTTTCCCGATGTAAGAAAAGACTCTGACAGCAATATCATAGATCTCGCCCATCCGCGGTACCTGTCGATCGCGTTCAGCCACATTCTTTTGATCTATACAAAGTGCATCTATCCAAATGGGTACCACAAGCTCGGTCATTCGTATAACACGTATGGCCTCGGCAAGGTTTTTGCGGATCGACGACTTTTGACCATTGATGATAATTTGTTCCTGGTCACCCTCTTCGCCCCAGCGGTCTTTGGCAACACATCAGTTTGTGTATCGTCTCTTGCCCCCTGCCCAGGTTTAGTTGAACTTACATGAAAGAGCAGTGAAGTCGACTTCACATTTGATCGGACAATGTGACGCGTGCATGACGATCGGGGCAGAAGGATCCTCTGCAGGCATGATACACATGATCCGGATCTCATTAGCTACCATATCCAAGGGCATATACTGATAATTCGGTGTCGTTTCGTGTAAATCAGGGTGGGTGCCTAGACGGATTGGGCAAACGCGGGGTAAGATCATTTTTTCAGGGGATGCGTACCAATCCTTGGTCCATTGTCTATAGGTAGGATCGATGACGTGTTCAAAATAGCCGCTTTTAACAAGGCCATTGTTGATCTCGTGCATATCAAGTACGGTAGTTGCCTGCTCGTACATGAAGTCACTAAACTCACGCGTCCAGTATGCACCCTGTTCATTTTGATCAAATTCAACAACACAGGCATATCGGACCCATATGCGTGTTGGCTGGTTGATAGTCGTACGAAAGTAACGTAGAAATCTCTCCAACGCAGTCGTGACGCGTAGAGCCTTTCCGTCGACCTGAATGGGTTCTTCGTATTTGCGATAACCTCTTGCATTCTTGATTGCAACAAAAGTAGGCATATCTTCTAGAACGTGGGTCTCGAGGTCGCAGCGGACATGTTCAGCTGTATTGTCGGGTGGATGCAGCACTAGCAAGCGAACCTCACGCGGGTCGAGACGGAGTGGCGCATATTCTATCTCCGGTACGGTGAGTTCTCTGAAACCGTCCTCGCCGAGGGAAGAGAGAGGATTGTTGAATTCGCGTACGACCATGGGCGACAAGAGACCTTTGGCTATGGTCTCTGGTCGGGTGTCTTGACGACTAGGCTTAGGATGGAATGCCAAGAGAAAGGCGGGATAGGAATGTGGTTTTTCCATTGCGTCGTCTGCCCGTCTGGATCGTAGAGGTCCCCGGTGTGGTGAAGCTAGATTTGTTAGTGTTGTTGTTAGAGCAGCGGGGTCAGTGATGGATGCCTAATCACAGCTGAGTAAGCGAGAAGCCATCGAGTGATTGGGCTAGGCAAGCGTGCTGAAGTGAAGTATGTATGGGTGTCGCATGTCGAACTGCTGCATGCGAAAAGCTTTCAAACGATGAAATTGTTTCCTCTACTGGCGCATTATTCGTGCAAGATGCTATAGAACCTCGAACTCGTAGTAGACATATGCGGTGTACTCTTGGTCGCCCATGTGTCCGGCTTGTTGCATGTCGGCCGACATGGCCTGGTCATCCTTCTTGATACGGCCTTTGGCGTCGCGGCCGAAAGCATTACCCGCAAGGTATGAGTAGGCTCCGTCAAGGTTCGACTTGGCCTTCTTTGCTTGTTTCGCGTCGGTCTGAAAGAGGTCAGTAGGCGAGCATCGCGCAACCAGTATTGATAGACTCACCTGGACTATGCCGCACACGAAGTCGAGTGGCAGACCATAGCGCAAGACAGTTTCCACAAACACGCGCAAAGCCAGCACATGAATCCAGATCATGGCGCTCTCGCTGTATCCTGTCCTGCCTAGCCGCAGCGCCTCACCCCAGAGCTTCCTCTCGTCTTTGGCTAGTTGGTCCGCCTCCTTGGCCTCCTCTTCCTTGCCACCCTCCTTGTACTTGTAGTCTCTCGGAGTCCACCGCTTCTCCCTACACTTGTGTACGAATTCTGTCGAGTGCTTTTTGAACGTGGTTACGGCGAACAGGGTGAACTCGTCGTCTTCGGCCAGCTTGTTCGCGGAGCGGGGGACAACCATGGGGCATAGCTCTTCATAGGCCTTGTAAAAGTCCTTTACGGCCATGTTGGGGACGGCTAGGAGGTGTGTATCGAGGTACTCGGAGTCGCGGATGATTGACTTGGGGTTCACTACGTTGACGAGAGACTTGGTGGAGAGGTTGCCTGTACGTTTCCGCTCTGCGGCTGCGAGGGCGCCCTTGGTTTGGTTGTACTGGCTGAACTTGGACTTGACATCGTTGTCGATTCCTTGTATCTCCTGCACACGATATTAAACAGTGACGGTATATACAGACTGCGCGCTGCTCACCTTCTGCAGCGCATCTATCAGGTCTGCGATGGGCTTGTCGGCCCGGTACTTGACCTTGTTCCACTGAAAGTTGCGCAGATACTGGTCGACAGGCTCTACGTTGTGTGAGCACTCAGAGCCAGGCACATGCTCACCATGTCACGTACTATCATTTATCGTCTTTTGCTGCTGGATCTTGCCCTCGTCGCCGTCTAGGATCTGCCTCAGGCTGTCGCCAACCTTGCCTACCACGCCCTCGCACGCATTACAGAGCTTGGAGAGGTCGTCGGCCTGCTGCACCAGTGCATCTAGGGTTCCGATCTTGAAGTTGGGTATCGCGAACGGGGAGGTGATGCCCACGTCATTGGTCACGGTGGAGCGCAGAGCTGTAAGCGCCTCCTCCTGGTGGTTCGAGGGCGAGATGGACGTCGGCAGCGACACCAGCAGGTACTTGCTACCCTTAGACATGGTTACTGCAGTTGTTTCGGGGCGATCGGGTCGCGATATAGGCGGTTATGGGAACGAATGTCTACATTCGTGGATGGGATCCAGCTCTGGAGCTTGGATCGCGTGGCGGCCCAGCTAGGTCCACTGCCGTCATTGGCGCAGTACATATACAACCGCCGTGAGTACCCGTCAAACAGTCAAAGTCAGCATTCTCTCCTCACCCACGCAAAATGGCCTCGAAAAAAGCTGTCTCTGCGTTGCGCCCAGCAGTCAATGGCATTGCCCCACGGTTTTGCAGGCCTCAATGCCTACAGATAGCGCGCTACTCCACAAGAACACCCGCAACCCCAGCCCCACGACCCCGCAACTTGACAGGATTATCATGGCAGCAAGCCCGATATGCTTCCTCAGCGGCAGCGACAGAGCAGCTGGGCAAGACTGGCCTATATGAGCTTCACAGCAAGTATGGCGCCAAGTTTGTGCCCTTTGGCGGATACCTCATGCCTGTCCAATACAGTGACATGAGCATTATCGATTCGCACAACTGGACGCGCGAAAAGGCTAGTTTGTTCGACGTTGGGCACATGTAAGATGCATCCGCGTGGTGGTGGTAGTAGTAGTGGTGAAGGTGGGCAGCGTAGGCTAATAAAAGTCCAGGGTCCAGCACCACTTTTCGGGGCCCGGAGCCGAGGCCTTTCTCGAAAGCATCACGCCCTCTTCACTTTCCACATTGCCAAAGTCCCAATCCACCCTCTCAACGCTGCTACACTCCACCGGCGGTATTGTCGATGATACGGTAGTCACGCGCCTCGCTGACAAATTCTACGTCGTCACAAACGCTGGCTGCAGACAAAAGGACACGGCATACTTCAAGGCGCAACTGGAGGCATGGAAGAACTCGCACCCCGACCAGCCCGTCGAGTGGAACATTCTTGACGGACAGGGCCTTGTCGCACTCCAGGGACCCCTATCAGCTGAAATTCTCTCTCGTGTACTAGACGACAAATCGAAAAAAGACCTTGAGTCGCTTTACTTTGGCCAATGCGCCAGCGCAACCATCAAGGGCACCGATGCCGAGGTGCTTGTCAGCCGTGGTGGCTATACTGGTGAGGACGGCTTCGAGATCAGCATTCCCTCATATGCCACCGAAGCCATCACTCAGTTCCTTCTGGACTCAGCCAAGGATGAGTTGCGATTTGCCGGTCTAGGGGCGCGTGACACCTTGAGGCTAGAGGCAGGCATGTGCCTCTACGGCCACGACCTGGACGACACTACAACACCCGTCGAGGCCGGACTGTCGTGGATCATCGGCAAGGACCGTCGCGCCAAGGGCGGATTCAACGGCGACTCCGTTATCCTACAACAACTGAAGAAGAAGTCGGAAGGTGGCGGTGTATCGCGTCGTCGTGTCGGTCTCGTAGTCGAAGGATCACCTGCCAGAGAAGGCGCTGAAATCGTTGACGAGGCGGGAGAAAAGATTGGCAACATCACATCGGGGTGCCCTTCACCTACCATGAAGAAGAACATTTCCATGGGCTACATCAAAGACGGTATGCACAAGGCAGGTACCGAAGTTGAGGTTGTCGTACGGGGTAAGAAGAGGAAAGCCGTTGTTACCAAGATGCCCTTCATCCCCAGCAAGTACTACAAGCAGCCAGCAAATGTCAAGGCATAAATTGCGGCCGAGTATTCATATTCCTGGCATCTTCAACCTGCCATGTCACTTTTATTTTCGCATCATTTGAGCCGCGGGGTCTTTAACACAGCCGGAATTTCGTCCGGTCGCTGGCGTAGTTGTTCCTAGCCACCAACAAGGCGGTGAACCCCAACCCGAATCCCCTTTTCTCAGTCAGAAGACAAAATACTACCTTCACGAGTCTCTCTCCATCAGTTTCACCGTTCAATTTCGACCGTGCTTACCGAGCCAGACTTTCTTTATCATGTGTTGATAGATAAGTAATCTGCAGAAAGCTGGGCTAGAAACCACACTAAACCTTACCATGCTTTGACTCGGGACAATATTTAGAGAGACGGAGCAATGGTGAAGCCGCATGTATACAAGGTATAAGGATAGGGCTTCACAATGGAAGGAATAAGATAGGCAGAGCAATAACATCAGCGATCCAGTTGTATACCAACCACAACTAAGTCTTTTCCCATCCGACCTACCAACCAACACAGAGCCCCTCATCCCTCTCAATCAATCCACCAACCATGTTCGACCCATCCAACGCCCGCCTCCCCCTCGGCAGCACAATCTTCGTAACAGGAGTAACAGGCTACATCGGATCCTGGGTAGCCCACGAAGCTCTCAGCCTAGGCTACGACGTCCGGGGCGCCGTGCGTTCTCTGGAAAAAGCAGCCTGGCTCCAATCCCACTTGGACAGCACTTTTGGGCCCGGCCGCTACACGCAAGTCCACCTCTCCGACTCCTCCGACAGCACTGGTTTCAGCGCGGTCAACAGAAGCAGATCCCTACGTCCCCAACATGGTATCTGAGACTGTAGAAATCCTCAAAGCAGCGTAGTCTGAACCTTCCGTTCGGTCTGTCGTCTTCACATCAACGTCGCTGGCCGTTGCGGCCTGGGGCACAAAAGGCCGCTTCGACAAGAACCAGTACAACGACGCGTTCATAGCCTCGGCCTGGGATCCAGGCTTCCAGCACCCGAGTAAAACCTTCGTGTACGCAGCCGCTAAAGCAGCCTCCGAGAAAGCAGCGTGGGCTTTCATGGACGAGGCGAAACTGCAATTCGCATTCAACGTCATCCTGCCGAATTGCAATTTTGGCCCCTCACTCGTTTTCGAGAAGCAAGGATGGCCGTCGACCGGCGGTTTTCCCAAAGCCCTATTCGATGGCAATGTTAGTATGATAGCTAGTATACCACCACCATACCACATCGATGTGCGGGACGATGCCAAATTGCATGTTGCTGCGTTGGTGCATCCGGGGATTAAGAATGGCCGGCTTTGGGGCTTCGCCGAGCCGTTTACGTGGAATACCGTCTTGGCCATCTATCGCGGGTTGTGGCCTGAACGTCTGTTTCCAGAGGATTTCTCCGGGTTGGAAAAGGATCAGGGTGAGGCGCCGACGGAGAGTGCGTTGATGGCGCTCAAGGAGGTTTTTGGGCAGGAGGGGTGAGTTAGTCTTGAGACGTTGTTGAAGGATGCGCGGTTTGATAGGTTGCTTGAGGGGGAGTTTCAGAAGATGGATATTTTCAAGTAAGATGTTGGACATCTGGCTCGATTGGTTTTCATACCCTGGACATGGCAGGGTTATGGGATTTGGTTAGACAAATCTCGATTTCAATAATACAACCGATATTCCACTTTCTTCATTCCATATCAACGTCACTGCGTGAATCATGCTCATGAATGCTGTCCTTCTTCATCACATCAAGCTCCGCGCCCCCTTCCTCTTCCTCTTCCTCTACCCCGTCCTCCACCACGACCACGCCCACCCTTTCCTCTCGGACCGGCCCGCTCATAAATCTTAACGTCATCAAAAGGACTATCCGCAACCCTGAGGTAGCTCGGAATACCATTATCCACCACAGCCAACACCAGATTCCTCCTTCCATGTTTCAGCTTCTGGTACGGCTGCTCCGTCTCCTTGGGCCTATCCTCTGGCACCTGCGCCATGAGATCGTTGAGCTGAGCGCTCGTAGGTATCGGTGTTGTCCTTGCATCGACGACGCAAATCCTGAAATCAGGGGGGCCACGAGCCGATTTGCGGAATCGGGCGGTTGTGCGGTAGACGTCGAAGTGAACGCGGTACGGGTTATGGGCGTCAGGTGGTAGGATGAATGTCGGTGGGGTGGAGCGGTCGTGCGTGGGGATGAGCTTGAGTAGGCGGTAGATGTCGTTGTAGCTCCTGAACAGGCCGGGTTTGATGAGCGGGCCAAAGGCTAAGTCCTCCGGCGACACTGTGTGCGTAGGCTGGCTGAGTCGGCGCCATATCTCGGAGAAGAAGCGTGTTATGGCCCACGGTTGGGATGCCGTCTGCTCGTCTGACTTTGGCGGCGCGAACACTACCTCCCCTCTATCATCGTCCCATGTCCCTGTCCTGAAGATGACATAGCCCGATCTCTTCAGTCCCGCATAGACGTTGTACATCTCCAGCGTCAGCTTGCCTCCTACACCCCCTTCAAATCCGATGAACGCCGCATACGCCGATTGCAAACTCATCGGCGCGCCATCTTCTGTCCTGTACACCGTCTTGTCACCGACCTCGCGCTTCACCGGCCACCGACAATCCAGAGTGCCTCGTTCGATCAAGAACAGCGCTTCTTCTGGTAGCAGCCATTCCCGGCCCGCCTTGTTGGTGCCTATGGTCTGGAAATGCTGCGACTTGACTTTATCCACGCATGCCATGTTGCGCTCCGGGTCGTACATGGCTAGCACATGGCCCTTTTGCGTGTGTGTGCGCTGCCATGACAGCACGCCATGCATGGCGCGCCGCGAGGCCTCGAGCGTATCGAGTTGCAGGTTCGTCGCATGGCTCTCAAAGTCCTTTTCGCCACGCTTGGGTAGGGTCGGGTGTGCGCTATCTTGTGGTCTGTCGCCGAGGTATCAGTAGGTTGTAGGGCAAAGAAAAAAAAATGTCAGGCTGGCGCAATGCGAGGAGATGACGCACGTTAATTTCTCCAACAGCCGAAAGTCTTGCGTTTCTTCGGTGGGATCAAAATCGCCCGCGTCGGGTGCGCGCAGGTGCGAGATGTCTTCGTCTTGGTCGGCCATGACGACTTTCTCGGAGAATTGGGGCTGGGTGAGTGCAATGGTCCCGCCGCATGCCTTTGGTGGGGAAACCCGGCGCTCGGCATGGCGAAGGCTGCCGATAACGTGCCGCGGCTTTTGCGGCATTGCGTCGGCATCGTGCCGAAAGCGTTCTGGACAACCTCGTGCAGCCTCATCAGAGCATATCGCTTCTCGTTGTCAAACTTCAACCCACTGTTCTACGTTACTACCCTGTAATTCCGGATGCTTTCGGGCTTGATTTTGTTTCTTGTGTCGCCGAGATCACCTCATGCGCAGAGAACATACGTGGATTTTGCAGGGGAGATGTTGGTGGCACAGATGAGCGTCGAGAAGGATCCGGGTAATGATGTACGATGACCGGAGGGTGCATGTAGATAATATTCCGAGCCTTGTATATAAGTTTCATCAACATCGCGAGAATTGAGGCATCACACGCTCAATCAGTCTCTCAATTCAAGATACTTCTTCATTTCTCAGCTTTGCAATCCAAAGTCCCCAACGCCTCAAACATGCCTCTTACCAAGTACAAGGCCGCCGCTGTAAATATTTCCTGGAGAGTCTCCATTGAAGCCAGTCTAATCCACTCCTAGGTCACCTCTGAGCCATGCTGGTTCGATCTCGAGGCTGGTATCCAGAAGACCATCAACTTCATCAACGAAGCTGGTGAGGCTGGATGCAAGCTCATCGCATTCCCAGAAGTCTGGATTCCCGGTTACCCCTATTGGATGTGGAAGGTCAACTACCAGCAGTCGCTTCCTATGCTGAAGAAGTACCGCGAGAACTCTCTTCCCATGGACTCTGAGGAGTTCCGTCGTATTCGCCGCGCTGCTCGTGACAACCAGATGTAAGTCGAGACTGTCGAAGTAGTAAGCATCTCTGACACCACGCAGCTACGTCTCGCTCGGTTTCTCCGAGATCGACCATGCCACTCTCTACCTTACCCAGGCCCTGATCGACCCTACTGGTGAGGTCATCAATCACCGCCGTAAAATTAAGCCTACTCATGTCGAGAAGCTCGTCTACGGTGATGGATCTGGCGACACCTTCAAGTCTGTCACTCAGACCGAGCTTGGCCGTCTCGGTCAGCTCAACTGCTGGGAGAACATGAACCCCTTCCTCAAGTCACTCAATGTCTCAGAGGGCGAGCAAATTCACATCGCCGCATGGCCCGTGTACCCGGGCAAGGAGACTCTCAAGTACCCCGATCCGGCCACTAACGTTGCTGAGCCTGCCTCAGACCTCGTCACGCCAGCTTACGCCATCGAGACTGGTACCTGGACTCTTGCACCCTTCCAGAGGTTGAGCGTTGAGGGTCTGAAGAAGAACACACCCGAAGGTGTCGAGCCCGAGACTGACCCCTCAACCTACAACGGCCATGCCCGTATCTACAAGCCCGATGGTACCCTCGTGGTCAAGCCCGACAAGGACTTTGATGGTCTCCTGTTTGTCGACGTAGGTTCCACCTCTTCCCGCATTCGTCTTATAATACTGACATCGTCTAGATCGACCTGAACGAGTGTCACCTGACCAAGGCTCTGGCTGACTTCTCCGGCCACTACATGCGCCCTGACCTCATCCGTCTGCTTGTAGACACTCGCCGCAAGGAGCTCATCACCGAGGCTGACCCCCAGGGAGGTATCCAGTCTTACTCTACCCGGGAGCGTCTTGGCCTGAACACACCGCTCGACGGAGCTGCGAAGCAGAAGAGGACTACCCCTGCTGACGTCGATGCGACGAACGCTACTGCCCTCTAGATTGTTCGTTAGGCTGCTATGTCTCCTGTTATCTATTCGTTCATTGTATATAGCTTTCACCCGTTTGAATTGGTAACTCCACTCGTTTTCAATCACTGTCTTCTGCGTGATTAAGTCTTTATGCAAGATGAACGCGGATTGTCAGCGCCTTCGTCCACAGGCTGCTGGTCAAATTCTTGTTTACCAGATCTTCATGCGCGGTGAGGAAAATTGTTGTAGTGAGTTAGCGGGTTTCTCGTTAATAAGAGACATCTTTTTTGCGTGTAGTGATCTGGAGCGAAGATAGCTGAAAACGATGATGATGGCCGATATGACATGCGATGTGCAGGTGTGCAGGTGGGGCGGATTAGCGTCGCGAGCCAAGGCGGTGGCAGAATTTAGCGCGAACTGATCTTCGCGCGCGCAACTTTTCGAAAAGTTACCACCCGCAACTTGGCATTTCAATCTCAACGACAGCGCACAGAACCGCCCGCCATGCCGTCGACACACAACGTAGAGAAGCCCTGGGATACAGATGACATTGACAAGTGGAAGGTTTGTTTGCGACCGCGATACATACCTCTGACGGCCAGATTCTGACATGCGCGCAGATCGAGCCCTTCAAGCCCGAGGACAACACAGCCGGTGCTTTTACCGACGAGTCCCGCTTCAGCACACTTTTCCCCAAATATCGCGAGCAATACCTCAAAGGATCGTGGAAATTCATCACCCAAGCACTGCAAAAACAAGGTATCGGATGCGAGCTCAACTTGGTCGAGGGTTCCATGACAGTATGGACCACACAAAAGACGTACGATCCAGCGGCAATTCTAAACGCGCGCGACCTTATCAAGCTGCTCGCCCGAAGCGTGCCGGCACCACAAGCTGTCAAGATTCTCGACGATGAGGTGGCCATGGACATTATCAAGATACGGAACCTGGTCGGCAACAAGGAACGCTTCGTGAAGAGGAGACAGCGTATACTGGGACCCAACGGATCAACCCTCAAGGCGCTCGAACTGCTCACCGAGTGCTACCTGCTCGTGCAGGGAAACACAGTAGCTTGCATGGGCCCATACAAGGGACTCAAGCAGGTGCGACGTATCATCGAGGACACAATGCACAATATCCATCCCATCTACGCCATCAAAGAGCTCATGATCAAGAAGGAGCTTGCCAAGGACCCCGAACTCGTCAACGAGAGCTGGGACCGTTTCCTCCCCAACTTCAAGAAGCGCTCTCTCAGCAAGCGCCGCGTACCGCACAAAGTCAACGACAAGTCGAAGAAGCCGTACACGCCATTCCCGCCACCGCAAGAAAAGAGCAAGGTCGACTTGCAGATCGAGAGTGGAGAGTACTTCTTGGGCAAGCACGCCAAGGAGAGGAAGGTGCAGGAAGAGCGCGAGGAGAAGATGAAGGACAAGATGGATGCCAAGAGGAAAGAGAGAATGGCCGAGTATGTTGCACCGGAAGAGGATGGCGGCGAGAAGAAGAAAAAGAAGCGCAAGCGGGAAGAGGGCGAAGGCAAGGAGAAGAAAAAGAAGAAGCGCAGTTCCGAAGTCGATGGCGATGCGGCATGAGCGATTTTTTAGTCTTTATACAGTTTGTCTGTCAAGCGATGGATTTGTTCCTTCCGCACACCCGCCGATGCTGTAGTACGTTGGAACCTTGGAGGTTGATGGTCCGACCACTGAAAAAGAGCGCACAGACCCAAGCGACTCCCATAGCATTATTAGGTGTTTAGGTTATTCTGATGAGTTCAAATACCCATTTTCTCTTTTCCAATCTTATTGCGCGCAGTCGTCTTGTGTAAGCCAGGGACTTGGCGCTCTAAACTTAGCCACGGGGGGCCAAACATCTTGTGTCTCAGCTCTTCACGACATCTCCAGCTGTCGCGTCTAATCACCATGTTTATACAATTCCCCGGGACTTTTATTTCATTGCATTTTCTTGCACTATCACGGCCTCATAACCTAGAATGTGGATCAATTCACTAGCAGTATCATGCCTTCTCGCCTTGTCCTACGCCACACAGGCAGTCCATGGCTGGCAATACTGTCCCGCAAGCACCCTATACACACCCAACTTCCAAACCTCTCTCGACGGAACCCAAGAATACGCAACATGTCCCCCCAGCCCCATACACCAAGCCACAACCCACACCCCATGGACGCACCCCCAAACCTGTACCTCCATTCTGCCTGGCATAGACTCGCCCCTGTGTATCTACACATCCGCATCCTTTGCCAACAACCGCGGCATCTCAATCTTCACCACACCTGCTCTAGCAAGGACTTTTGCTACGCTGCCTGCCTTCACAAACTCCTCCGCTCTACAAGGGCTGAATGTTAATGAAGATACGCACGTCTACAACGCAACCACCATCCCCGGAAAAGGCATCGGCATGCTCGCCACGAAACCCCTGGCCTTTGGCGACAAAGTCACCGCCCACACGCCCGCGTTCCTCGCGTATCTTGAATCCAAGCTCTCGACGCTGGACCGCGAGGCCATGTGGAGAATTGCGATTGGCCAGTTACCCCGCAAACTAAAAGAGGATTTCTTGGACCTAGCGACCCTGTATGGGGATCCAAGAGTGAGAGTGCAGGATATCGTCAAGGCGAATACGTTTCAGGTGGAGATTGCGGGGGTTAATCATCTTGCGGTTTGGCCGGAGACGAGTCGGGTTAATCATGCGTGTGCGCCCAAGTAAGTGGATTTTTCTTTTTTCTATTCTTGAGGATTTGTGGGGAGGGTGTGAGAGGGCTGACAGTGGGGCAATCAGTGCGCAGTATGTTATTGATGGGGAATTGTTGACGCATGTTGTGCGCGTCACGAGACCGATTGAGAAAGGCGAGGAGATTACGATTTCATGTAAGTTCCCTACCTCTTCCCTTCACTGCCTTCTCTCCCCGCTGACGAGAGATAGATACTTCACCGCTTGAACCCACCGAAATGCGGCAACAGCATCTACAGCAAGGTTTTCACTTCACCTGTACATGTCGACGCTGTGCTTCTCCATCTACAACAGATGCCACTCTCGCTCAGATCCAGGAACTGCAATCTCAGCTCAACGACTGGGCGCCTACATCTTCTGGCTCGCCTGCGTTGGCTGAGCAACTACTCGAATTGTATCGCGGAGAGGGTCTGGAGGGCTTCATGGACATGGCGTATGGCTTTGCGGCGCTGGCGTATAGTGCGGTTGGTGATGCGCGGAATGCAATGTTGTATGCGGAGAAAGCTAAAGAGGCGATTTTTATGAAAGATGGGATGTGGGCGCCTAATCTCCGGCTTTGGGATGGCTTGGTGGGGGATTTGGAGGGGCATTGGAGTTGGAGGAGGAGGGTTTGAGGATGAAGCGGTATTTATGGTAGGATTTGGAGATTCGGGAGATTTGTGTAGGGTTCACTCCCACTTGTTGTCTTGGTCGGGGTTGGTGAGACGATCAAGACTCACATTCACCTTCACCTCGCGTTCCGGAATCTATGCCTTTCTGCACCCTGCGACGTCAACTTCTTCGCCACTTACTTTCATTCCCACATACAAAGCACCCTGCACAACGGCAACCATGAGCGAGCGTTGGAACCGCTTCGACCGCGCAAGCTCGACGCCCGTTACCCAATCCTCGCCTGTGTGTCCTCGTCAGCCAGGTATTGATCATGTGCTAGTCTTTCTAGACAACACAACGGATCGGTTTGACTCTCTTGATGCTCAACATCGCTACGACGTCGAGGCCATGCGCCGGGATATGCATCTGGAACACCAGGACAGAGGCGGCGCGCCTTCACATGCAAGCGATGCCACACTGCCGCCAGTGACCGGTCCCGAAGCCGTGCACAGCGGCAGGACAGACACCGACTGCCCATCCACCGACCGATGTTCCACACAAGCTCCTCTATCACTAGCTGACTCCACATCGCACGATTACTTCGACCAAGTTATCTTACCGCGCCGCACCAGCTTGCACCAACAGCGTTCAAACAGGAGTAGGATATGCAGCTTACCGACTTTACCATCGCCGCTGGGTCCAAGGCGGGTGAGGGGAAACTACCGAGTTGGCTCCATGGGTAACCCAATGTCACCAGCAGCGCCGTTGTGGGCTTCGTCTATGCATCACCATCGTATATACAGTGAACCGAAGAACTCGCATGTTGCCGGACTGCGTCAGCGCTTCGGACACAGTCGCCAGCATACCGATCCTTTTGTCGACGATAGGGAGAACGAGACCGAGAAGGTAGACGCGAATCCTGTTACGCTGGGGGCCACGAGGTGGTTTCCATTCACGTCAATGATTTCGGGTTCGCTGTCCGCTCGGCATGCGTCGTTCCAGCTGCATAGCCCACGCACACCTTTCGGGCCTGAATGTGCTGTCAGACCAGTTTCTCAGAGTGCAGCATGGCCGTCTTCTGCTTCTTCGGCTGCTGGAAGTCGATTTCCACGCGCCCTGATGCCTGGTTATCTCTCGACTGGTTCGCCCGCTGCTCAGATCAATCCGCTTGTGCAGCCTGATTTCACCATCCGATCTCCGCTTCAGCCACCATACAGCGTCCAAGATCAAGTCACTTTAGAGCATAATCGATGGCTAGAGAAGCGGAAGCAGGCCCGTCAAGCATGGATTCGAGATGGAGCAGCCCGGATAGCCCGACTTGCCAAGCTCCGACATGCACTCGAGCTCCGCTTCCACACCACTCATTCCCCAGACGACTACGACAACTGGCAGCGGATTGAAACAGCGTTCGCCGAAACCACAAATCTGGACATGGTGCAGAAGGAAAGAAGGGGGTTGTTTTTGAAGGAAAAGGGCATGGTGCCGTTGATGACGCATACCGTGGAGGATATGTCGGCGGCTAATCGGAGCGCTGAGGCAGATGGACATGGAGAGGAGAAACTGTTAGGGTTCAAGATGGGGTTGATGGAACGGGTTTGCGCTGAGGTAGTGCCTGAGAGGAAGGATGTGGATGAGACTGCTATCACTGCTGAGATGGTCGATACGCTCGGTTTGGGGGAGAGGAAGGCGTTGAGGGCGCATCTTGTTGGTCGGCTTGGACGACTTTAGGGGAACATGGCAATACTCCGGCCTCTTATGACGGCGAACTAAGGCGAGAGACCAGCCCAACGAGCATGGCGTGCCAGACTCATTAAGTCCATATTGTCCAGCGGGGAACCATCGTGCGAGATTCGATAGCAGCTTGGCGACATATGAGCGGCATGCAGCGTGCGATAGAGTGCAGAATACGGGGCAGACCCGTAAAGTCTCTACATTCGTGGGCTAGTCACAAAGTACGCAAGATATAAGTGGTTGTGAAATCGACGTTCAGAGCGATGATGCCGCATGTGGGATGCCCACAGCGCTTGTCTCGTTCGGGTTAGCCGTGGCAGATCCCGGCCCGCTTGTCAGAAAAAGTTCGGGAAGTCGCGACTTTTTGCGACTGCAGGCTCGAAGATTGCGACACCACACAACCACACCAAGCATGGCCGGAATTAAACGTAAATCTACCGGAGCTAGCGCGCCCGAGATCAAGGACAAGAGCAAAAAGGTCAAGGTCGACAAGCCCTCGTCGAAGCGCGAATCGAAACACGAAGTCAAGCCCGTGAAGAAGTCGAAGAAGGCCAAGGAGGAGAGCGACGAGGAGCTTGAGGAGTCAGATACCAGCGAAAAGGATAATGGCTTCTATGGCTTCTCTGCCGCCGACGGCGAGGATGTCGAAATGAGCGACGCCGAGAGCAGCGAAGAGGCCGAGGTCAAGGCGGACGGCAAGACACAGAAGCCCAAGAGCGAGGGCGATGGCGCAGACTCCAAACTGGCAGGTCTGAATGGTAAGGATGGTTGGTCTCTCTATTATATGCCTCTTCCTAACTCCATCTCTAGCAAGCAACTCACGAGAAGCGCATGCCAAACAAAAAGCCCTTGCCAAGGAGCGCAAGGCCGCGAAGCCAAACGCCGACATCATCGAACGCTCCAAGAAGCTATGGGAGAAGCTCAGGCTCAAGTCACATGTCGACAAGGACGAGAGGAAGGAGCTCGTCAAGGAGCTGTTCGAGATCATCACCGGCAGGGTCAAGGACTTTGTCTTCAAGCACGACTCTGTCCGTGTCATTCAGACCGCCATCAAGTACTCCAACATGGAGCAACGGCGAATGATTGCCCGCGAACTGAAAGGAGAGTTCAAGGTTCTGGCCGAGGGCAAATACTCCAAGTTTTTGATCGCCAAGTTGATTGAGAAGGGTGACCCTGAGATTCGCGACCTTGTCATCGCCGAGTTTTACAGCCACATCAAGCGCATGATCAACCACCCCGAAGCCGCATGGATCGTAGACGACATATACCGAGCTGTCGCCACCCCAGAGCAGAAGAACCGCATGCTCCGAGAATGGTACGGTCCTGAATTCTCCATCAAGGGCCTCGGAGCCCAGGGCACAGACAGCGCCGAGTTATCCGTCATCATAAAGGAATCACCCGAGAAGAGGAAGCCAATTATGGACTACCTGGAGGCCCAGATCAACTCGCTCATCCAGAAGAAGCTGACGGGATTCACCATGTTGCACGACGCCATGTTGCAGTACTTCTTGGTCTGCGAGCCTGGTACCGAACAAGCGAACGACTTCCTCGAGCACCTCAAGCCCGACCCCACAACCAAGGAAGGCGAGGAGGCTGACAACGTGGACTTGCTGAAGAACCTTGCATTCACCAAATCAGGATCGCGACTCATGTCGCTTTGCTTTGCATACGGCACAGCCAAAGACCGCAAAGTATTCCTAAGACCATACAAGGATACCGTCGAGACAATGGCCTACGACCAACATGCCCACCATGTCCTGCTCGCCGCAATGGCCGTCACAGATGACACCAAGCTATCAGCGAAATCCATCTTCAGCGAGCTTCTTCCAAGCAACGACGCTCTCCCGGAGAAGGTTATAAATCTGGTCAACGATGCTCGTGCACGTACAGTCCTACTATACCCATTCGCTGCTGACGCCAAGTGGCTCCTGGACGACAACACAAGAGAGCGATTGGCCGAGCTATATGCCATCCGCGAAAAGACTTCCAAGAAAGACCCCAACACCCGTCTTCAGGAAATCGCAAAGAGCATCGAGCCCCAATTATTGACAGCTGTCACTGCTCGCGCAGCTGACTTTGCGTCCTTCACATTTGGTCTGCAATTCATGGGCGAGGTCCTTGTTGGCGCACCAGAGGTAGAGCCGGCTAAGCGCAAGGAAGCTCTGACTGAGGTCGCACGCCTTTCGCAGTCGATTCTAGACTCTGCTCTGCCTGCTTCAGCTGGTGATAACAAGGCCACCAGCCACGGCAAGAACATGCTCAAGACTTTGGTACAAGGTGGTAAATTCGACCCTGTCGCCAAGAAGGTTGTTCCAGTCGAGCCCGCCCTTGGTTTCGCCGATCTCCTCTGGCCCCAGATCAAGGACAACCTCGTCAACTGGGCTACTGGCCAGGGCTCATTCGTCGTGGTTTCAATGACTGAAGCCGAAGGCTTTGCAAAGAAGGATGAGGTATTGAAGGCACTGAAGAAAGAAAAGAAGGCTTTGGAGGCCGCTGCTAACCCCCCGGGTAGCCAAAATGGGGACGCGAAGAGCAAAAAGCAAAAGAAGGGCGGCAAGTCGGAAAGCGCACCCAGAGGGAATGCCGGTGCGAAGATTCTGCTTGAAAAGTTGTAGAGCGGTTCATGAGTAGAACATGTTTCATCTAAACGCATTTCATGATACCCATATGAGGTTTTTACTGTGCGTCTTTGGGATTTGAACAAGTGTTGATATTACTTGAGTGAAACACCCTGCTAAGTTTTCGACTTTTGTGGTAAAGATGCAAGTGTCCCAATGAGGCAACGCTTCCGCTACGATATGCAGACACGTTGACGCGACTCACTTCTTTTCATCTCAACAAACAGAAAAAGATCATTCGATTATACCTTCATCTAATGTAAACTACACTCGATAATCCCGCCCATCCCAATTGCATCACAGAGGCGAAGAGAACCCAGCCACAGCCCCAGCAAAAACACACACCGCCACACCCCCACCCTCAGGCTAGCTTAAACCCCAACATCCCGTCCCAGCGCCATCCACCAACTCCCACCGCAATGACAAAAGACACCCACATCGACATATCCTCCCTCCCCTCCGTCTTCCAAGCCCAATGGAAGTCCAACCCCGACCCAGCCGCCCTCCCCTTCCCCCGTGACAACCCCCCCTTCGCACTCACAGCAATCGATTGGCAACAACTATCCCTCACCGACAGCGAATTCACACCACACTCATGGTCCAATCTGCAGGAGTTGATTGGAGAAAACAGGCTTGAAGATCTGAAGCGCTGGCCTAGTGCTTTGAAAGCGTATCTAGCGTGGACGGCGCATGCCAAGGAGAAATGGGGCGGTGTGATGCCTTATTTACTCGGGCAGAGACTGTTTTGGGACGAGCTTCGGGATGGCGATGGTGGCGTTGGGGGGAAGGAGAAGGGGTTGAAGTTTAAAGTGCGAAGCCAAACCCCATTGACGCATACCGATGACTACGCCATCCTACGCAACGACTGGCCGTATGCCTTCGAACCAGGCGTCTCGCACATTGTCGTCTGGTGCAAGAACCGACTCCCTGTTGACCCGGAGACGGGCGCGCTGAGTGAAGGGGGGAGGCAGATGGTGAGGGATTTTGTGAAGAGGGTCTTTCGGGAAAAGGCGGGGGAGGAGAAGGAGGGGGAGAAGGTATTGTGGTTTAAGAATACGACGGATTTGCAGAGTGTGAGGAGTTTGGAACATGTGCATGTGCTGGTTAGACATGTGGATGAGGAGGTGCTTGCAAGATGGATGGTTTGAAGGTAGGAGGGAGAGACGGGGGCGTGCACGATATTGGCACTTGAAACCACATGTCCGCGACGGTGTAAGCTGTAGTAGCGATCTAAATGATGATGTATTGTAATCATTCTCAGACCCGCCATCTACGAAGAGAAAAACGACAGGTATGGTATCGTCAGCAACCCAAGGGGCCGAAATCCAGACGTGAACGCCTCAAAGAAAAACCATAGCGATGACATAAAACATTACGAAACGTTGTCCACCCATTTTGCATTGGAAAAGGCAGGTGGCCCGGTTCTCGAAGCTTCCCGTATGCTACAAAGGTGAGAGCCGGGACCGTGGTGTAGACTAGAAAGGAAAAGAGGTATATACGCCCAGTGAACGCCCATTGTTATTGTACAGTACGACGGTAGTAGTGTCGAAGATCGAGGTGTAAGGATATGGTGGGTAGGTCGGTTCGGTAGTAGTCGAAGAAGGGGGGTATCGATGTTTTGAAGGCGAAGTATCCTCCAACAAGTATACAAGAACTTGCTATGCCTTTGCGACAGGACGGAAACAACAGAAGCCGCTTCACTACACTATAGAATTTTGAAGCATGTAACGCAACGCACACGCCATTTCGCCACTCTACAAGCGCAGTTTGACCGGGTACTCGGGATACGCAGGCCCGCCCATAGCAACAAAGTCTACAGGCGTCGACGACACCGAGGAGGGCTGTGTAGACGGGAGAAGCACGATATCGGCTTCCCGGTCGCCCTCGGTCCATTGCACTTCCATCTTTCTTTGCTTTTCCCGTCCCGTCTCTGCTAGTCACCTCTGCTGGCGCGAGTAGGAGCTCTCTTGCGACGGTGACAGGCGCGGGCCGTAGTGTTGGTATTCGGGGGGGAAGCGTGTCGGGGGTGAGCGGCGGAGGGTGGGTGAGTTGCGCAGGTGATCCGAGACGTATGTTGCGGCTGCGCTTTGGGTTAGGGGCGTCGAGGTGCTGGGTACTGGGGTCCCTTTGGAGGAACCGCCGCCGGCTGATGTTGGATGCGCAGTTCGCACGGTGGATGGCGTCGTGGGTGAGCGTCCTGCTCCTCCCTGTGGTGCGCGGGGCGTTGTGCTAGTACCGCTTTCTACGCTGACGTGCCTTGTGCAAGGTGTCATATCTCGGCTGCCGCCTTCAGGGCGTCGCTGTGCCGTGGACTTTGAGGTGCTTTCGTGGCTGCCACCTTCCTTCTGGCGCGGTGCAGACTTGCTGGCAGTGTTTGCTCGACTGCGCGCAGCACTCGAGGATCGTACAGGAATGGTCGGCTCTGTCAAAGGAGAGCCCTCAGCTGCCCTCCGAGGGTTCTGCTGGGGACGCTGCGTAGAGTGAGCGACTCGGGTCGCGGGTTCGGGGACGCCACTACTTGCTTGTGGAGTGTTTTGTGTGACAGGCTCTGGGCTCGCCATACCTCCAACGCGTGGGGTGCCCTCCCAACTCTTGCGCTTCATCATACGACCCAAGATGCCCACGAGCTCGGCGGCGTCTTCAAACTCGGTATCATCCATTGCCTCCTGCGCGCGATACACATCCTTGATTGCTCTTCGAGCGACGCGCCTTGATGCGTCGTGATCGTGAAGGCAGTCCCACAGAAATGCACTGTGCTCAAGCGCCACGGATAATCTCAATGGATGTGACCCGGGCAGAAACGAAGTGGCGTATTGTGTGGCGGTCGTGAAGTACCCGCTCGCTAGAGGCACAAAGTTCAGGGGTGGCAGTATGAAAGAAGAAGGTTGTGGAATGGGGACAGGATTGAGACCTGGAGGCGCGTTGATAGGCGGAGCTGGTGATGGTGTTCCAACTGGTCCTCCCGCTCCTGCGTATGGATTCGTGACGAACGATGTCTCAGATACAATGGAGTCGATGGGCTCACGAAGTGCAGGTTGTTTGCCTGTGCGCTTGGACTGTGGAGATAGTCCCGGAGGGTCTGTCTTGCGTCCAATACTGTTGCCTTCAGTACTCGGCATGTTCGTTGTGGTGACGGGCGGTTGGTTGTGGAAGAGGCAGAAGATGTGGTAGAAGCTCGCTCGTAACTTGACGCTCAGCACCCTACACTCCGGTCCATGCTGGTTGTCTTGGGCATAGGGGAGTACGTAGAGCTCCAGTATGGAGAGTCCCTCACGGGACATCCATAGTATGTGCTGGTATGCGGAAAGTGATGGTGTATCGCGGCTGGTGTCTAGCTTGCGTAGCTTTCTAGCGCGGATGAGTCTCCGTGCTAGGAGGACAGAAAGTCCTAAGATTTGATAGAGCGCGCTGGACAAGAACGGATTGGATTCCGCAGTCTGCTTGGCTATGCGACCGAGGAACTTCTGGTCAAAGTCTAGAGAAGCCATCTTTCAGCAACGTGTCTGTTGATTGTGGTAAGTCTAGGCCGCAATCGAAATGGGGAGATGATAAGGAAACAATGCAAATGAATATAACGAACGACGCGTTGATGTAATCAATGCATGCGTGATGCTGAAGTGGTGTTGATGAAGTCTCGACGCTATTCTCACTTACCTTAACCGCCAACCCGGACCGTTGCGCTGTATCTCCGAAGCGACAGACACAGTGCAGCCCGGCCCAGGCCGACCGATGACGCCTTGGGAAGGTGCCGCCGACTAGACGAAGGTTTGAAACTGGAGCAGCGACTCCTGACCAATTAATGTGCTTCCACAGGTGACCGGATATCCGTGCACGTCCCTTATCCGAGTGAATGTCGATTCTCGTGATGGACTCGGACAAGAAGCGCTACTCGGAGATTTGTTGAATTAGGCGATGACGACGATGGAATTGATCATGGTACAATGTCGGGTATCTTGCAAATATGGATGCGGGGGGAAAAATAGTGATGATGTACAAGAAGCTCGCGGGGACGCCACGACTATCGGCAGACACCTAGACAAGTGTCAGCGCGATGCACCTGTGTGCAAATGTGCCATATGGCGTAGCAAATCTCACTTGAATGGGAGATATCTCTAAAAGGATAGGTCGACCCGGTGTCGCTGTTTAGGTTCAACGCCCGTTTCTTATTCGACAGTATGGGTGATGACGGAGCCAATGGAAGGGCGCAGCGGATGAGGCAGCGCAGGGCCCGTTTTGCGGTAGGCTAGCAGACGTCTGGCCTCGATTTGGAGATGCAGGGAGGCTGGGAGATGTGGACCTGAAGCCTCGGACAGCGCATTGCGACGTCGTCCAGCTTCCGCCGTCCAGCGCGCGAGATATGCGACCGTCTTAAAGGGCCGTGACGCTGGCAGGCGGTGTGTGGCAGCGGTCAGTGCAGCTGTTTTGGACGCCGAGGAAGCGAAACTTGGCCGCGCGCGCGGGCACACACTCACAATCGCACTCCAGGAGCTTCGGGTTCGCAGATTTGCGCGGGGATGGCCTTCCGGGCGCGCCTGGGACTGTCGGTGGGGCGTCGCTGATGTGTCGCGACGGTCCTGGGCTTGGTGTTGAGGGGAACGAGCGAAAGTGCGCACGGCAATGGCGCACGACAACGACGACAGCGGCTGCAAAGGAGAAGAATTGCAGGGCGAACGCAGGAGGAAACGGTTGCTAGTATTAACCCGCTCAAACTATCCGGCCTTCTGGAGACGCAGTGCAGCTCCTGCGTCAATGTGCAGACAGGCGAGCTATGGTGGGCTACGTGTCAAGCGTCAAGCTCTTCCGCTAAACTACACACGTCGCCCGCATGTCCTTTTTCCCGTTAATAGTTCAGACGAGGCGTTGCCAGCTGGCACCGGAGCCTACTAGAGCTGCTATATCTTATTCTCCTAGTCGACGTCAATGTCTCGTCTCTGCGAAGTCGCCGCTCTCGAGGATCGCCAGCATGCGCAGGGCTGTGCCGCAGCTGAGTCTCAGATGAACGACAACCGTTTGCCAACGCATCGTTCCACCGCCTCGTGGGGTGCAGTATGCCATCATCGCCATTCCATCGCAGAGCAAGCTTTGATAGCCCCAAACGCGTCGCTTCCCATTCAGCCACGAGCCGCCAACATGGGTTTGTGTTGTCACTGTCCAGACTCCATGTAGCTGCTGCACCCCACGGTGGGGACTAGCAGCATGCACGCTGACGATGTGCAGATGAAAGACAGCAGGTCCCTGGCATGTCGTGAGCTCATGGGACTGACAGATATGGCCCGAAGTAATCTGTACACCCCAGCCTTGGAGGCAAAGATGGTGCCAAATGCTGACGGAAAGCCAACCTACGTTTGGCTTTCATCACACCACCGGAATTTCCTTGAAGGCTAGTACCTACTGATAGCAATGAGCTATCGTCTCGTCATATGCGATTCAAAGCAAGTCTTGCAGCACTTTTGCATCGAATGGCTCCACCCGAATTAGCGGTGAGGCCGTGCGCTGATTGGGTGGAACTCTGGGAAAATGCTAGTTCGACTGCTATCGGCATCTCGCAAACATCAAGCTTTGCCACTTACCCAGCCTCCCCGAGATACGTACTGCGAAGATGACATTCTAGACACTAGAAGAGATAGACTTACTTTATTTGCATAGCCTTTTCAGGATGCGGACGGAGCGCGGCCGGCAGTCGATTCATCTCCTTCGGGTACCTACTATGTCGACCGTGATTCCAAGATTTCGTTCATTGCAAATTCAAAGCGTACCACCAAAAGCCGACCTGTCCGCCGCGTTCCGATGGCAAAGCGGCATCCTGGAAAAGATGAACGTATGCGTAGACGTTTGGTCCTGCAAATCAAACAAGCTACCATGATGGCCTCTACCGTGCCGCAGATCTTGACATGGCAAATTTCGTCATCTCTAAGCCCTGCATTTGTCTATTTCCGGTTTGTGCCAACGAGCACGCATTCGTGCAATACCGGAATTCCAAACAGTTGCCTTGTACTCACCTACCCGCAGCTTCCGCCGTCGCTTGCACTGCAACACAACGACGCATTCGCAACACCAAGGACAGTTTTAGGGAGCGACCTATTGACGCCGGATAATCCGTGCGACTTCTCTTCCAAATGTTGTTATTGGCCTGGTTTCGACTCCGGTCCAGTCGCTCCCGATCATAACTTCCGTCCGTTGTATTGATGCGCGATGGTTAGAGCTTGTTGGACGAACCGGATGTACTCTAATTGCTTGGTTGCTCCAGGCATCAAACTGCGTAATATTAGCACTACACGACAATTACAATGATCATGATACTGAAATCACGATATAAAGTGCATTTAGATGCTTCCCAGAGTCAGACACCATCTCAATCACCTCCCAAACGTTTCTAAATCTCGAGAGCCAGCCCTTCCCTTCCGCCACTTTCTCGTCGTCTCTCATTCTCACCCACATTATTTGCAGGTGGCAGTCGATGTCAGAATCGAGCATTCCTTTTGAATACCCGCCCTAGGTATGGAGTCCCAGGAGCGCAGTCACTCAGTCTGTCGATTCTAATACTTATTGAAAGTTCAGTCTTTTTCGCGGATCAACTAAACCCAGCCTAACACATTACACCCCAACCCTTAACTGCATCCCTACGCTCAACAAAGTGAATTCCTCCCGTCATCACCCACTTTCACACCCACAATGTGCTACTATCACGCCTACTCCCACAAGTGCGGACACACACAAATGGTCTTCCAGCAGCTATGTCCCAAAGGGCAGATGATCCAGCAAAAGTGCGGCAGAGGTCATGACGGCGTCATCCTAGCCACCGTCAAAATTGAAACTTCTTGCGGTGTATGTCTGGGCAAGGTGAGATGCTCCGAGACATGCGATGAAGGCGGAGTCTGACATGTACAGTGACGTGACCAAAACCAGTAGCGCGTTCGTATCGGCTGCAGAACCTCACCAGTTATGGTCTAGGAGAAGAGGATGGCTATTGCCCAGGACGCTGTATTAGCATATTCTCTTCCCAGCCCTCTTCACTTCCTCCTCGTTTTTCTTCCTTCAGTTCATACCTCGCTACAACCTGACCACTTGTCTTCTCTCCTGTATGTGTTACCTGTACTATAAATCTCTCGCACACCTATAGAACATGTTCCCACCCATTCGTAGATCCACACCGTGCATCCCATCTGGTACGCTTCCGGGAGCGAAACGGCCCGCTGCGCCCATGCGTGTGTCAAGGATGAAGCTTGAATCGCGCATTGCCAAAAAGAATGGCCGATTTCCCCCGCCGGCCCGCACTTGATCTTCGCAGCTCGGGTGGTATCGACGATACCCCACTATAGCCCGTCGCCAGATCGACATTATGTACGGGGAACTAGGATCTCGTGCTATGTAGTCGCATTCACGGTCGCGGCTCTCCCGCACTTGGAAGATTAGTAACGTACTCGTTTAGCGCGACGATATTCAAATACTAAGAAAAAACGAGTTCCTTCGTTTTTAGACTAGATTAACCGTGACTGCCTTCGCGTGTTCGTCGAACCAAGACTTGTGTAACTCCTGAACAACTCCAATCCCAACGTACTCCCTCTCTCCATCCTCGTGGAGCTGCAATAGAAGTGAATCAACCAGATCCAACTTCTCAAACATGGCCCGATAACCATATAACCCAAAGCAGGTCACACTTTTCCAGGTTCTCTTACCTTTCAACTCCTCATAATCCGCATCCTTCGCGGGATCGGGTTCATCGAACGACTCGTCGAATACGGAACCCGAGTCCAGGTACATGCGCCTAGTATATGTACCAGGCGCGATGGTCTTCAGCCATGAAACCATGTCTTCTCCACGTACTACCGGCCCGCTCAGGCAGAGAGACGCATGCTGAACTTCTCCGTAAGGATTGGGCTTGGCTAGATGAACTCTGGAGTTTACCAACGTACATATATATTTTGGGCTACGGCAAGCTCCATCATTCATAGGACGTACGCGTGAGCTCCAGGAGAACGTGGGACCCAGAATATCACTATATTTGGTGCCGTTCCAGCATCTTGTGGTAGACCATAAATCAACACGCCACGCGAGCTGGAGTACAATGTCCCGCTCCCAGAGCCCCGTGGTGTATTTTCCAGGCTTCAAATGTTCCACGGATGCTGCCAGGCCGAAAGAGCGCTGAGAGAGAATCAGTTCCGTACACGAGCGTCATCTTGCTGTAATCCCATAGTATTGCCAACCAAAGAAACCCAAACTTTAATCCTTCCATACTCGGGGCGGCTTGCAGGTCTGCAAATTCGCGAAATCCTTGGCAGTGACTTGGAATCATATCTTCCTTGCTAGCAGCGCCGCACTCGTATTCTCGTTTTGCTGGATAATTAAAGAGGACTTCATCTGGCAGAAAATGAATGATTCGACAGGCCAGGAATTATTCTTGCATGCACCAAACCCGGTCGAACAGTGTATAATCGACCTTTTGTGTTTCTCGCTCACAATCATGCCTTTCAATTCGTCTTGCAAGCACTTCCTGGACTTCATCATGTTCCTGCACATGCTACGCGTATTTGATAACGAGAGGTTCCGCTCTCTTCTGCAAAAACTCAACTTGACAATCTCCGGTGGTTGTGACTGATAAGACCACATGCGCATTTGCGTAGATATCTGCCATACGAGTTGCTTCATTCGCCCATTCGTCGTCGTCTTGGACTATGCGGATTCGATCGATTCAAGTATGCTCCAGGCCTAGTCGTCTGGCAACGTGGATGGCATCTCTAAGAGTCTTCGGGAATTCCGACGTTGTCAGGTCCCTGGAACGTTCGTGAACATTTTCTTTAGTCATTTCGGATTGACTGCCCAGGCCCCAGCGGTAGGAAAGTGCAGCGAATTCTATGGGAAGTTCGGGCGGACAAGACTGAGCACCATCACCTTCACCCTTGGCTAGCTTCATTAGGCGTGTAGGCTGGAAACCGTGTATTCGTGCAGCATGCTGATGGGTCATGTGGCAGCGATTGATCCACGCCTTCATGACAGCAATTGAGGTTTCTGATCCTGCAGTTTCATGTATATCTTGCGAGTATCAGAAGGGGTTCTGAGGAGAAGGTGGTTCTGACGCCAGTATCATCTAGGCTTCTCAATTGAGATAAAGGACAACCCTTTTGAGTACAGCTGAACATGAACTCCTCTACGTGAAAAGCCTCCATTATCTTGGATCCATATCTGAATATCGTTTCTAGACCCACGAGAGTGTAGTTTCACATAGGCTGAATCATTTCCAAAGTGCTGATGACATTTGCGTAGGATTTCACAAAAGTGACAATCTTTTTTTAGATTATCAAACAAAACCAGGCCGGGGTAATCCTGAAGATGGAACCCCCAGCGGTCTCTATCAAGGTCACCTGCGGTGCGACTCATTTCGAGTAAAGCGTACTCTGCATCTGACAGTGAGGCAAACTTTTCTGATTTTTCGGTCATATACGGTACTCGCTTTTTCCCGGATGAAGTCTCCTAGCGAGAGACCTGCACAAGGTTAGTACACTTCATTGACGCGTTCATATCACCTTACAATATCTCTGGGCGGGTTAGCAAAGACATTCCCGTATTCGAGCGTTCGTCTGCGGTAGACATGATAACTAGGTATGGGAGAATCTGATGAAGGTTGCCACCCTTTATAACCCCGCTGCAGCCTCCCTGCCCAGCTCTTCTAATCAACAGACCGCTACGACAGCACCAGCAGAAGCCGACTTATTGGCTAATAAGCCACAGGTCGCGCAGGATGACAACCACCATTCGCTCGTTGCGATTGCCTATTGTTGAGAAGAGTGGATGGTCCACCGATACCCCTCACATGATCGCGCGTAGTTAGATCCTTGGCAGCCTCTGAGAGCCTTACAGGCTCTCACGCGCCTTCCAATACAAAAAACACAAGGCATGCTATTCATGTCTTCCGTCACCTAGTCCTTTCGACAGGTTTCGACTGCAGTGCCGTGTGCCGGCTCCGCTGTCCATACGCATCTAAGGAAGGCTGAAAAATTTCAGCTGAGGTCGCTGGATGTGCAACCTACAATGTGGTGCATTGCATAAACTTGGTAGGCTGGCATGCAGGGTTAGCCGAAACCAACCCCGTAATGTGAGCAGAGAGAAAGAAGCTGGTCCGCAATAGCCATAATCTTATTACAAGTATTTAACTAGTAGTCGTACTGCTAACACATAAGGAGATCTTCCCTCTCTACACTCATTAAGCAAATCGTGAATGCCTAGGTAGATGGCGAGATGGTCAGCTGACGTCGCGTAATCCCGCCCCACCCTCCGTTCCTAGCAGCAACGCTTGCTAGCCATGGTTCAGCCGCAACAACGCATGCGTCTAGAAAGTGTTTTTCCCAACAAAACTCAAGTGTCTTGACCGCTTGTGGAAACTCCTCGCCGTTGACTTCCGCCTTGAACCCGGTTCACGATAATCGAGATACCTCCCCTCCTTCCGATTCGTCTAAATTGAATAGTTGTGAATCGACAAAGACCGCGTGGCCATTATGTCTCAGATATCGTGGTTTGGTGCACGGAAGCATACCTGAGCAATCCGCTAGACGCATTCACGAAGACCTTGGACTACCGAAATTTCACGGAGCTCGGCGACGTTAACTTAAGACTTTCAAAAGACGATTTTTGCTCCTGTGGAACGCACTATGGAAAAATTTCGTCAAGTCAATATAGCGTCATGGGGGGTGCCATGGTTCCACCTATTGTCCGACGTAGTCTCCCGACTTTGGAAACACAGCACAACATCACCTCCCAGATGACTTACCCCTTACCCGCAGTGTATGTCATTTGATCGCGTGTGGCTCTCTATCTACTTCGCATCTGTCAGCGTCATGCTCGTAGCTGCTGTCTTTGCGCTCGCCATGCGCTCCATGTGTCGCGCTCCTATGGTACTAGACTTTGTGAGTAGCCTCACAAGGGACTCAACATACTTCGAAGGCCCCCATAAGAACAGCACAGAAGGTGGAGCGCAAAGGGCTAGGAGATTAGGAAGCATACGGGTTGTGGTCAACATGAATTCTTTCACTCTCAATGCTCTATATCAACATCGCCGACTCGCGACATTGGCGTGGAAAGTTTCCTCAACCTCTGAGCCTTTTGGAGATCCGCGCGTTCACAACTACGTTGCCAGACCATTCGTCATTTTTCAGTTGGCAACAAGCAGCTAGTCGACTCATACCGTCGTCCTCAATCATTCTTGGCACACGAGCTCTTTGCTCCCTATTCGACAATACGCGAGAGGCTGGCTTGCCTTTGCCCTTTTCTTTCTTGGCACCGCTCATGTACATTAGATTTAGATAGCGTATATATACAGCATGTACACGACAAAGATAGTCACAGCCATTTACAATGGTGCTCCAAGTTGCGCAGTGGAGAGTAAACTTGACCTCCCTAGGTGTTTCGAGTTTGGAAATGCGCTACGATCTCGTGAGGTTGCTTGGGAGACCCTGATTTGGCATCCTGAGGCGATGTAAGGCTGAGGGTAATTTTCACCACTGCATATGCAGATGAGTGGTTGAAATTCGCCATAGGCCGTTCCTTTACTCCTTCTGGGACTCCTTCTGGGCGTCAGGAGAGATCCCACTCGCCGTGTGCAATCCCCGCGATGACGTGTTGCCGAGTCTTTCCTGCTAAGCTTGCTAAATACAATGACGCGAACCTTCCATCACGCTTATCATTAGAGCCGAATCTACCTTTTTTGAATAGAAAACAGTGACAAGCGGAATCGCTTGGGATGAATCATGTCCATTGGTCTATCTATCGCGAGCGGCAGCCTATATGAGGCTTGCCGGTTAAGAGCAAACAGATGGACAAAGGCAGATAGAACAAAGATGGGATGGAACAATGGGACAAACAGCAATCAGCTGTACAGACCGGAAGCTTCCCAGCTCCTCGCCGGAGCTCCGACTGACAGTTTTGCGCGAGTTCATCAGTCTGCGTGCTGGCATCGACAGTGCCATTTCTAGGCAAAAATAGTCTCCATTGGGGGCGAGTGAGTGTGCCCGAGAAGCCGAGACGGTCACTTGAAATAGGTTTCATCGTCGCAACCCGAATGCGGCGCGCCTCTCGAAATCGGGAAGAACAATGAAGTTTAGTAGTGCGCGAGGCAAAAACATATACATGGAAACATCGCATTATTGTATCCTCTCTGAGCCTTCGTCAGCATCAACCAAACTTCATTGTGGTCGCGATGGTTTCGTCGAGCGTGGTCCGAAATGCATAGCTCGTGAGTGGCTAGTCATCAACTGTGGGCCAGGACAGTACCACTAGACGGGCAGCATTAAGCCGCGATTGACTGATTTAACGTAATGAAACCACGGTGATCCTATGATATGGGAGTTCTCAGGGCCTCTCCCGAAGAAACTTTTCATCATCCCCAGTACCATGATATCGCTCAGGTTGCCTCCCTGGCACATTTGCACCATTGCACTTCTCATTTGTCGAGAGCTCCCAAGGCTTTGGACCTTTTTCTACATAGGTAATCTATTGACGCCTACACCGCAAGGAAGCGATGAACCGGAAATTCCAGCATTCCCGCGTTTTTCCCTTCGCCTCGTACCGAGCTTCTCACGCGCACCGACTCCCATTTCCACTGCTTTCGTTGCCTTCCAATCGGACCAGCACCGCCGCCTCGTCTGACTGACGGCTTTCCGCCCCACGATGAATTTCTACGTCTGAACAGCTACCCCGCTTTCCCAAGGTGGGGTTCTGGATTTCCAGGCTACGTGTGGTCAACACGCCGGCAGCAAAGCCCGTCCTTCGACCCGGACAATGTACACACCGACCATCGGGCTCTGTGCTTAGATGACAGCATCTCTATACCAAACCAGTGTCTAGATGGTGACATGAATGTTTCCCATCCGGTTATGTGTGTTCTGAATGCGCTTTCCTGGCGTCATGTCTTTATCTCAGAAAACTATACATTCAGTTTAGAAACCTCGCGCAACCCGTACATCTCAAACTCAAGCACTACTCTACAAAGAACAGCGCCAGCAAGGAATCGACCAACTACCTCCAACGCCGTGAAAAGTGATATGAAAAGCACACTCGACAGCACTATAGTACCGTATATGACTTGAACCCAAACACAAAACTTGATCGCCCAGTTCAAAAATAGGATCCAGCATCTCTTTTTCACACCCAGAGTCATCGCTCGGTTCAAAGTATTGCTCTTCTTGAACGCGCATGGCGTCATCTCTTGAACAGTCCAACACTTCACGTACTGCCATATCTCCGGCAAGCCAGGTGTCGTTGTCGTTGTCGCTGGCTGCTGCGCCAATACGGCACCGCCATCTGCCCGTCCCAAATAGAGGACATACATGCCGAGCGCCTGGACAGGCAGAGGCAGGAGGACCCAAAGCAGCGGTGAAAAGGCCTCGTACGAATTTCCAAACGACCCGATAATCATGGATATAAACGAGACGGCCCCGAAGCTGAGCTGATAGCCCTGGAAGATTGCGTTACCTGCCGCAAAGCCGACGACCCCGTACTCAATCACGGAGATCGCCATGGTCACCCAGAGTGAATAGGCTTCCGGGATCTTCGGCCATAGAACACTGTTTTCACCCTCTTGCTTCTCGCCCACCATTTCAAGGCCTGTCCGGTCGCTCTGTAGCGTCGGACATGTACTTCCAACACAGATCAGCGCCGCTAATACAGGTCTCCGCATGCCCAAGACGGCAACGTCTGCTACGTTTGGCCCCACGAATTGTAGTGCCATGGGCAAAAGACCTAGGGCAACTGACACAATTGCCATTTCTGTCTTGCGGGCCTCGTCAAAATGTTCCAGGATGCAGCTTACAAGGGTCCAGCTACCGTGCTCGGGATGCACAGTGAGGTCGGCGTGTTCGACGCTGCAGCCGTTGTTGAGGATGTCTCGCATGACCCATTCCCATGGTTTGGAGAAGAAATAGATGAATTGCCCATTATTGTACGCGAGGACCGGGGTGGCACATCCGACGATGAAGAGAAACGCGGTGAACATGGTGTTCATGCGTACTAGCTGCTGGTGCGGATGTTCTCAGGATTTGTTTTCGACATCAGGCGGCGTTAGATTAGCGTTTGGACGGGTGCATATTTCGATAAGGCCGTGATTAACTCGAGAATAACCACGGAATATGGGGATCAGTGAAATAGGCATGAAGGATTTTGAGGCTGAAGGCCGTGATCAGTACGAACAACGGCCCCACCCACACCAAGCCTCCAGCATTATCCGTGTCGACAGATTCCGAGTTTGTACGACACGGAGAATCCGATGATTTGACGGCACATATGCATGCTATACGCAATCTCAGCTGGTGAATCGTGTTTGCCAACAGCCCGATGTCAGCTGGGCCAAGTTTGCCAACTTTTCTTTGCTGGCGCAAGGCATGTGCTCAGCTGTTGTTGGGAATCATAAACGAGACGTATGCTGGAAATAGGCATCTGAGTGGGGGCACTAGACTGTACGGAATTAATAACGCTGCAGGCAACGTTTATGTGTCTACGATGCCGGATGCGGGTCAAATACGTGTACTGCAAAATAAGCCAGAATGCCCAAAGACTTTCCGTCCCAGCGATTAGATGTAGGCCCTAGCCTTAGTAACGTATTCAACGTACGCAATTTACTGCGCAAAAAGGGTGCGCGACTATTTCATAAAAGCTGTTGGAGAAGTGTCGCGAATGTACGTGTTCTTGCCAAAGTTGCGGGGTTAGCTCCACGCGTGCGTTAGCGAAGATCGGGCGAGTGAACGCCAACCCGTGCTCTCTCCGAGATCGTCAACTTCTCTGCTTCAGGTTACGTTTACGCTAGCTCGCCGTGGTAACCTTGGTCTTGAGACGAGAGCCCAATTGTCAAAAGCGTCCTTTCTATCCGTATTTGCCAGGATGAGCTGCCGACATCCTTGGTCATCTTTCCTTGCCATTCAGAGACTTTTTGTCCTTCTCTCTAACTTATGAGACTAATAACGCGACTTTCAGAATAAGCCAGATAACGAATGTAAATGCAAGTGAGTGAGAGTGCAGAAGAATAAGCATTTATCGGTACATATTACGGATTGGTACGATGCTAAGCACTAGACATGGTGTTACCGTTGTATGCCAGCAAGTTTACTGAGCCCAATGTATCCGTCACTACGTCTGGTGTAGCCAACACGTACACCCTGGCCTTCACGTCCGAGGCAGTCGATGGTCCCTCGAGAGCACGGAGGTACGAGACCAAACCGGCTACATGGGGAGACGCCATGGAGGTACCCGTATGCACCTCCGTTCCTGAATCGCTCAGGTACGATGCCGAAACGATGTCTGTTCCTGCAGCGAAGATGTCGACAGGGGGTCCGTAATTTGAGCCTCCGCGACCACTGTGCCTCTTATTGTCAATCTCAATGTTGCCGACGCAGATGAGTTCAGGGGAGCGGCATGGCGAGTGGTTGATCGCGGGCTCGTTCTCGTTTCCCGCTGCTGTAGCTACGAGTACGCCTTTCGCCCATGCTGCAGTGATGGCGGCGTCCCATGTTGTGGAACCAGACGAGCCAAGTGAGATGTTAATGACGGCGGTATTCTCTCGGCCTTTGGAAACGATGTCGTTCACTGTCCAGTCGAACGCTGCGAAGACATCTGATGCGCTTCCGGTGTCGCCATCCATCGCCTTCACACCTATGATAGTTGTCCTCTTGGCCACGCCATACTTTGCGCCACCAACGGTCCCAGCTACATGCCTAGGTTTTGTCAGATTGTGAGGATCAATTTGCATCGAAGGGTTGCTTACGTTCCGTGGCCTTCATTGTCTGCGTCATCCGAGCCTTGCACGGCATTGAAGCCCCAGATTGCTCGTCCCTCGAAATCCTCGTGGGTGATACGGACGCCAGTGTCTTGACGAAGATATCTTAGTATCAAAGCAACATCAATAGGAACACCCTGACTTACCAATCACGTAAGAAAAGGTATTCTTGTCGGCACTTTCGTCGTAGACATAGGAAGTAGCTCCCGCTGTACGGGAAGAAATACTGGCTAGGCCCCATGGTGCATCCGTCTGAGTTACTAAGCCGCTGATCTTCATGATGAAATCTTGCTCGATTGTAAGGACCTGAAAAAGCGTCAGCATGTAGCAAACTTCTATTGGACCGCGCAAGTCTCGTTACCTCAGGTAGAGCCTTCAATTCCTCGATGGTCGCATCATCAAACGACCCTGAATACGCTTTGAAGTCGCCGAAGCCGTACTCACGCTCCACTGGGGGACCACTCGGGCTAGCATCAACCCGGCGGGCCATGTTGCGAGCATGTATGCTGCGCACTTTGTTATGATGGGCAGCGATCGAGGCAATGTCCGTGTCAGGCTTCAGTTGGACAATGTATTTGCCAGGGATCACCTCATTCGCTGGAGGTGCCGAGACCGGAGCAGCAGAAGCAAGAAATGGAGCTGCGGCAGCAACCACCGCGGTGAGACGAGTGAAGAATTGCATCGCGAATGAAGGCAGGGTGCAAATAAATCACAGTCGACTTGCCTTCCACTGCTGGAATTTACGCGCTTTTTGACTTGCGCCAAAATTCATCGCACAGACTATGGTAGTCACGCGAAATCACTAATTCAAGCATCTCTTGTGGTTTCTTGACTTTTGCCTCTTTGGGTCATAGCCTCCGCAATGCGCTTCGTATATGCGGCGAATAGTGGATTGGTTAGGAGTATTAAATGGATGGCCAAGACTGCAAGGCAAGGGGTATTTGGGGACTACCATGCCGAAAGGAATGTATTCCCTGTTCTCCCGGCTAGCGATTCCCGCTTCGAGCGCATCCACCCGGCGCGATGAAACGCGGAAATCGGCGAAAGTGGATTTGAGAGATCGTATATCCAATTTACTCCACAGAATCGGGCCGTAGAAAGCGACTGCCAGTGAATTCGAAAACAGAAAGGGCAGGTGAGAAGCGACATCATCGTCGCGCAAGCTTTGGAGACCATGGTGCGAGATAACGATCAGTCTGGGCATACATGTCAGAAGTGGAGCATTTTGAAGGATCTGGAATGCGAATGGTTGAAAGGGCTTTTGCGAGTTATGCATCCTTCCGAGACTCTTCTTAGATGTTTGTCTTTGCGAGAAGATGTATTGTACAGGTCGCCGTCCGTGCAATTCTGGAATGGTGTAGCGGGGTGGATTAGGTAATCATGGCGTTAACGTCTTGGATCACTCAGCGGGCCGGACCAGTCAGCGGGCCACCCCACCAAACCTGACGCAACTCTCTACACAACAGCCACAATGCCGCGACAATAACGTCCTTGACAGACTTCTTATGAAGGTAGAGTTCTTCTAGCCTCTCGTGCGTCTTAAGAAAAACGCATAGTAAGCCAGCGTTAGGCTGCTTCGTTATTCGACGCTCCGCGAATGACGCTCCAACGCCGCCTCCAAGGTATTCAGCCTTAAGCTGTTACCAACACCCAGGAACGGAAGCTCTCTCCTATCGAGGAGCAGTCTCTCGTTTAGTGGGTCTTAGACCTTGATCGACGAGGCTTTCCGCCCCAGATCATCGACGTACGACGTATGGCGGACGCTCTTCTCGCCGCACGTGGCCAAGATCCACCTCCAAAACCTGTTGGCCAGAAGTGGGCGTCGCACTTTATTAATAGCCAGTCTGAGCTACAGAAAAATTGGAATAGGAAGTTACATAGCCAGCGCGCTCGCTGTGAGGATCCTGTCGCGATCGCAGCGTGGTTCAAGCTCGTCGAGGAGACGCGCTAGGCGTACGGCATATAGGATATCGATACTTATAACTTTAATAAGACTAGTTTTATAATAGGCATTCCGGCTAAGTCTAAGGTAGTTATAAGCGTAGATATAGTAAGTCGCGCTACTATTATATAGCTAGGCAATCGCGAGTAGGTTACTATAATTAAGTATATTACCGCGTCTAGCTAGTGTGTCCCGCTATTTATAATTCTATCTAGTAAGCAACCTAGGCTGCCTAGTACTACTATATCTTACTAGACTAGGTACTCGCAGTTAGCTATAACGGCTGGACGACAGATGAGCTCGGCGTAAAGTGGGTAAAGCACTTTAATAGGCATACAGCTTCCCGAACGCGTGAAGTCTACTGCCTTCTTATCCTAGACAGCCATGGCAGCCACGCTACGCCTCAATTTGACCAGTACTACACAGAGAACAAGATCATCACTCTCTGTATGCCAGCGCACACGTCGCATCTACTCTAGCCGCTTGACGTAAGCTGTTTCTCTCCGCTTAAGCGCGCGTACGCAGAGTTGCCAACAAGCAAGTCAAGTTGCTCGTCGAAACTGGACGCTAACCGCTAGGGGTAAGAGTTATACCTATTGTCGAATGTGGTACGGTCCAAGTAGAAGACATGAGAGAAGGCAGAAGGTTGTTGTATTGAGAGAGCTATAGAGAGTGATTATATACACAACCAAGATGAGTAAGCAGGTGACGAAGGGTCACGTGAAAGATACAGTTCACATGTACCTTGTGAACTAGGGTGCCATGCTGACACCTATTAAAGTAACTACTAGCCCACAATAGGTAATCAAGCAAGTCAAGTTGGACCTTCTGAGCCCCACTTACTTG
Source organism: Stemphylium vesicarium (assembly GCA_004380135.1). NCBI lineage: Eukaryota > Fungi > Ascomycota > Dothideomycetes > Pleosporales > Pleosporaceae > Stemphylium > Stemphylium vesicarium. Next base: position 46,561 of record QXCR01000190.1, read on the forward strand.
CTTGTTGGCAGCTCTGCGCGTACGGTCACGAGATCCAGGAGCTCGCCCGCCAAGGCGTCTACTATATTGACAAGATAGACTTCCTCACGATCTATACACGGATCTTGCTAATAGTCTTTACGCAGTAGAAAATCTAGGCGGGCTTCTAGGCGACAGGGCTTATCCCTCCCTGTCCACATCGTGTCCTATCGTCGCTTACCGTCGTCCGGACGCCGTCTCCCACAAGCGACTACAGCAGACAACAGCGTCGCGTGGACAGCGGAACCGCCGCGTACAGTAGCGCAGCTTCAGCAACAGGATCTTCACGTACAGCACCTACTTCGTCGCCAGTCACAGAGCCCAACAAGCCAAGCTATCCGCCAGCTTGTTAAAGGATGTCAACTTGTAATGAACTCAGCGACTATACTTGCAGAGAATAGAAAGCTTCGTACGGCTAGTCAGCGCCAGCGACGTAGAACAGACCAGCGGCGTCAGTATGTAGCTCGTGGAGGAGTGATACAGGCTCAGCAAGGCCAGCAGCTTGCTTCAGAGGCAGAAAGGGTAGTCGCGGAGGTAGAACAAGCTCTAGCTACTCAAGGACGTCAGCGCGCGCCGCCAACGTGTACAAAATGTCACGTCCAAGAACACACGCGGATTCAATGTAGATAGTAATAGACTAGCTACGTATGAAATTTGACGCTGTCATGTTACATCGTTTTGGAGCTATCGCGTAAAGAGTTGCGCTGGTTTTGGTGAGGCGGCCCACTTACTGATCCAAGACGTTAACTTAGGCGAAGAGACAATAACGTAAGCAATGGGCTACGAAACCAGCATCAAAATCGGACATATATTTGCCATGAACCTCTAAACTCAAATGCTGCGCCCTAAAACTATCCCGTCCTTCAACAATCGTCTGCTACACAGGATCCTGCCGCTACGCTGCGGGTACTACAGCCTGGGCATCGTTCTTGATAATTTCCTCCAACTTATCACAGAGAGCAATGATCTCTGCCGGCTTGTTTGCAAAATACTCTGAAGCCTGTTCAGGCTCTTTAGGCCGAGGTCCCAAGACAGGAAAGTCCAAACGAGCTTTGTCCAATCAAGTGATTATCTCTGCCTCCGCCAACCAGCTGAGTTGGTTTTGCAGGCTCACAGGCGGTAAAGCGGGAAAATCAGAGGGTTTTGATGGTGTGGGCGGAGGACAGAAAGGAGAGGACTCGTTAATTATTCTATAGAGTAAAAATGTGTGTTTATATACATAAGGAATGCGAAGGTAGTAGAAGATACTAGAAGATCTAATAAGAGTATCAGGCCAACACACGGACATCTAACCGTGTTAGCTAATACACCCCCCTAGCTTAAGTAAATAATAAGTAATAAAAGCTAAAAAGATAGTAAATCTAGTCCTTTACTTTATAGTAGTTTATCTATATATAAAGGTCTCTAGTACTACCCCCCTAATTTAGCTAAGTTAGGGTAGATATCCTCTAATTTCGTTCTAGTCTATAGCTTTAATAAGACATTACTAAGTCCTAATTAACGTATAAAGTAAGCGTGCTTCTAACGAGAAAGGATCTTCGTAAGACTATCAGCTAGCATTTCTATAGTAGGCTTTTATTTAACCTACAGTCTGCCTTTAGATATCTCCTAGCGTATCTAATAGTGGTGCACGTCTACGTGCTTAAGCTTCGTCTAAAGCTTATCAATTGTCTTTATTGCAATTAAGACTATTTGCTAGTTGTCACACCAGAGCGATGGTGTAAACTCTAGATCGAATCGAATTGCCTAGAAGAAGCGTTGCCACCATTCCATCTCTAATCCCGCTAGTAAGAGAGATAGCAGCTCAGCTTCCGTAGTTGACTTCGTGACTAATCGTTGAACTGTCGCTTTCCAGTCGATAGGTAATCCATAAAGCTTGAAGAGATAGCCTTGAGAGCTTCGGCGTGTCTCCGGCTCATCTACAAAAGCCGCATCCGATGCGCCATAGAATAACGGTTCTAGCTCCTGCTAAGCCGCTTCTAGTGTAGATATGCTCGTAATGCCATGTTGGATATCCGCTAACGCTCGAATAGCGAGATTCTTTGTGCCAATTAGGTATCGCCAGACATGCTAGGCTGCATACATGTGTTTCTGCCCTAGGTTTTAAAGATAACGTGCAAGTATTAAGTAAGCTCGTGCAACGTTAGAACGCGTTAATGTTAAGATATATACTAATAAGTTAACTAGCTACTAATATCTATATGTCTAAGTAGCGTTTAATTCTTCTATTAATAGTATAAGATAGTTTTCCTTTAATAGCACGTCTAGATATCGTCTATTAATCTTAAGGTTGAATTTTATTATAATCTTATTAATAAATAAGTCCTAGATTAGGTAGATAGATCTCGTGAGCTCCTTATGTATTACCTAGATCCCTAGGAACTATTTAAGCTGTCCTAGCTCTCGAATATTATATATGCTTAGTAGCTGCTATTTAAATACTTAATAAGCGCTTATGTTAAGTGGATGCACGAGGATGACGATATTATCTACGTAAAAGAATATAATTAAGTAATTACTCGTAAATAGATATAGGGCTCCTAGTACTAGCTTTAAGCTAAGTTTCTTTAAAGTTAATAATAGCTCTTAGTACTAGAGTAATAGGGCTTCTCTAAGGCTATAGAGTGCTCATTGCAGCTTAAGAAGCTTACTATACTTAGTAGTAAAGCTGTCAGATAGCAGGTGTTGCTGTCAGAAAGAAGGCTATCCAGCAGGCAGTTTTAGTATCGGTGTCGATTACAGCCATGTCGGCCAACCCGCCTCGATCCTACTTCGGCCTTACTTGCACGAGAGCATATACATCGTGATAGCACCATCATCAAGGACACACACAATGAACGATCATTAATTCCATAATATATCTCATCTAATCTGACAATTAAGAGTCTCACTGCCTCTACAACGAGCGACGAACTACCAAAATGGCAGCAAATCAGAGCCAGAGGGACGCGACAGTCATTCTTACCG